>AYEL01075233.1:0-178267 GCA_000484575.1 Olivierus martensii | reverse complement strand
ACAAAGATTAAATTATCATCATAATATTTTTATAATTTATCCCTAACTTAATTTTATATATAAAAAAAAAAATAAATTTTGTATATTAATTATATTTTTAGATTGCTGCTGTAACTACTGCTACTCTAGACATGTATTTTCCTGAAGGTTGTGGTGTTCAGATTATTGCTGAACCTGGTCGTTATTTTGTTGCTTCAGCCTTTACTTTGTGTGTTAATATAATTGCTAAAAGAGAGATGATGACTTCGGGAAAAAATGGTAAATTTATTTTAATATTTTATATATAGCATTTTGTTTTATGTTGACTAAACTTGAAATTTTGTATTAGGGGATGAGCCTGCTTGCATGTATTATTTAAATGATGGAGTTTATGGAAGCTTTAATTGTGTGTTATATGAACCTACAGACTTGAATCCTTATCCATTGCTAGTAAGTGCAAATGTTAAGTTAAATGTTAAATATATTATAAAATTGATATTTTATCATAATGCTTTATATTAAATTTATAATTATTAATTAAATTGTTATTTTATTTTATATAATTAGTTGGAAGAAAAAGAAAGAAGAATGATAAAAAGCAGTTTATGGGGTCCTACCTGTGATAGTATTGATAGAATAATTGAAAATTGTTATCTTCCAGCTATGGATGTTGGAGAATGGTTATTATTTGAAAATTTGGGTGCATATTCTCTGACTTCTGCTACTACTTTTAATGGTTTTCAAAAACCAAAAGTACTGTATATTATGCCACTTTATGCAAGGTGATTCATTATCTTTTTATCATATTATTGATTTTATTTATAAAACTATTTAACAAGAGACTTGGCATTTCTACTGATTCTTTAAATAATTTTATTTGATCTTTAGAAATGATATAGTATTTACATCTTAATATGTTTAAAATCAGTTTAGAAATATAATTATCAAACTCTGATCATTCTAAACTTTGTAGAAATAATTCAAATTTTTTTTTTATAATAACCAAATAAATAAATAATTTTAGAGAAGCGTTTTTATTATTTATATATCTAATTTGGAGTAATAGTTCTTTTCAAAATGAAAAAAGGGATAGATATATTCCAAAAAAAAATTTTTTTTGTTTTATTTTTTTGATGTTTCCTATAAATTTTAGGAAATTTTATCTAGGGTTAAGACACAATGGAAGTAATTCACATATTTTAGAACAATTGAAAAAATTTGTTACATTATCTAATTTAAAATTGTTCTTCTTATATAATCATTTTAAAAATCTTATAAAACTTTCTCAATAGTAATTAAAATATTTGATATCATTTTGAATTTTACTGAAATATTAAAAAAGATTTTAATGGAATTTTAAATTATAGGAATTAATAAATTTATTACACATTTATATATATAAATATTTTTTATAACAAATTTTTTTATTTTTTGTGACAAGTTAAATTTATCACTCATCTACTTTGCTTTCTTTCTTTCTCTCATGTTTTGCTTTCTTTAATATTAATAAGTGTGTGTACTTTTTTAATTCACAAATATATGATTCTAAAATACAGTATATTAAATGATACTTTTGCAAAATATAACACTATAAAATATATGAACATTAAATATACATAATTTATTTTTCAGAATATAATAGCTGATTAAAATAATTAAATTATTATTTTTTCAAATATTAATAAAAATAATATATTTGCAGGGTGTTTTTACAACATTTTCCTACTTTGGCAAGTGAAAAGAATTTTCATTCTCATCGTTCTGAATTAGATGATGATTGTGATAATCTTATTTCTTCAGATCTCCATTCCCTATTGATTCCTCAGGCAATTGTTGTTTAATAAGGACCATTCAGTTTTTATTTTTTCTAGAAATTTTATTTTACATTCCACAAATTTATTTAGACTGAAATTATGTTAGTAAATTAATTGAAGAAAATCAATTTGGAAGCTTCCAGGAAATAATATGAATGGGATCAAGTATGGCTAACTGATGGGAAATACGTATTTTATTGTGCAAAGTTTTTGAATAAAGTAGTGGTTCTTGATAAATAAATTGGTTTTAATATAGCTAAGAATTGTGTGAGTTTTTATTTTTTAATTACACATTTACATGATACTAATTTTATATAATTTTATATTAAATTAATCGTTTAAAATAATCTATATAATAATCTGTATTGGTATGAAAACTTCAATATAAGAGTTCGTTTCATACACAAGTTTAATCAAAAATATTTATATAATGTACAATAACAGAGTTCTTAATGAAAAATTAATCAAAAATCTTATAGAAATAAGAAATAATTCATAAAATACAGCAGAATCTTTGATAGTTTCAGATAAAAGTGAATATTGTCTCAAATTAACGAAATTCTGACTATAAAAAAAAAACTTGAAATGTGAGATTTTATTAATAAAATTTATAATGAAATCAAATATTCCCTTTTACTTAATATATAAAATTAATCTTTAAATAACGTGTTGAACATTGTCACTTCGTTACAAAATTACGCCATCTTTTCAAAAGCAGAAAATTGGTTAATACAACCTCTTCCTGTATTGCTGTAATAAATAACATCAAAAATAAATGCATAAAGTGACATACATATTTTAAATAAATACAATTCTATAAACCATAAAGAAAATAATTTTGGTTACAAGTTAATGCGTAGAGATGTCGAGATGGCCTAGCATATGTGCGATATTAAACTGTCGGCAGAAAAAAAATATATATATTTCACCAAGGAATTTTTCTCCGGTCAGAAATTAACTTAGGTTAGTTTTTATTGATTATAACGACAATTTATTTGATTTAAAAAATAAGTTTCCTTATACAATAGCATATATACTTTGTAAAAGAGTCATAAAATTCTCGACTATAACATGATCGTTTTGAAACAAGATTAATTTTTAACGAATGAATAATGGTTCTTAAAATTGGAAAAAAAATCATTTTATATTTCTAAAAATGAACCAAGAACAGATTTTAGAAAAGATTCGTCGGGGAATGATTTATATATTCATTTTTTAATAATAATGATTTAAGTACAAAATGCTACTAAATATTTAGAATTTATTATGGAGATATTAAAATTTTTAATAATAATAGCTACAGTGTGCTGGTTAAAGAAAATGAGGTCAATTGCAACACTTTACATTTGCAATTTTCAACATATATAATTTCATCATTGCTGAATATATATATATAGTATGCATACACCTACTTCGCATTTTCTTTCTATATATACACATTTTACAATAGTTCAATGATTTGTAGATAAAATAAATAAAAAATTGCGCTGATAACTCATTGTTTTGTAATTGCCTACATATCTTAAAAAGAAAACGCTAATGTTTTCTTTAATGATAGAAAATGTTTTTATCAATAGACAGTATTGATACATTAATAAACAACTAGTACAAATATAAATGTTGATGCTTATATCCCGTCTAATTACACTAGCATTTTTTCAAACTTTTTTGACTGCGATCCACTACAGGAGCTGCATTTTGTATTATGTATCAGTAGCCAGCATGTGTAATAAATCAGCAATGTCCTTGTAAATCAGACACAAACTTTTTCTGCGAATTATCTCTATTCATTTGTCATTGACTAACGCTATATATTTGTTATGGATGGGACACCTTTAAAATCCCATCATACTGAAAGCATAATCTTCCTCTGATGAATGTCTGCTTTCACTGTTGTTTGAGGTGGATCATCATGCCAGAACCAAGACTGTTTGTGCACCATATTGTTGTAAACAATCCACTTCTCATCATCAGTTATCAATCGCTTCAAAAAAGAATCACTTTCCTTATGTTTAATGAGCATGTCGCAGATACTCATTATGTTTGCCTTCAAATGAACTTCTTTGAGTTCATGAGGAACCCAAATATTGAGCTTGTTTATGTACCCCATCTTTTCAGGTGGTCTGAATGGTTGAATGATGGATGTTCAATGTTTCTGCAATCTCTCATGTCGTGTAACGATGGTTTGACTCAATTAATACTTTTATTTTATCGTCATCAACCTTAGTTGGCCTTCCTGACTGAGGAGAGTTGTTGAGGTCAAAGTCACCAGCACAGAATTTTGCAAACCATTGTTGGCAGTAGAGCATTGTCACCATAAACATTATGCCACTTTTCACAAACTTGACGTGCATTTTTCTCTTTAAAGAAGTAAAACAATGAAATATGGTGAAAATGCAAAGTTTGCTCTTCCATCTTCAATTTGTCGTAAAATTTGTAAAAAATAAAAAAATGGATTAATTTTTTTTTTAAATGAAGCTAAAACTATCAGCTGACAATAATCAAGCTTAAATGACATAACAATAACATAGATGCGAATAATTCTAATACTTTCAAAAATGAACAATCACCATCTGTTACGAAAATGTGTCATGACTTTTCAGACAACCCAAAAGTTCTTTCTCAAACTTCTTGTAAATTAAAAACCAAACTTTGTATGGATTTTTAATGTTTGTTCCTTACATTATATGTTTTCAACACATTCTCTATATCTTATATAGTAACATAAGAAAGTAGGAGTTTTTTCCATTCCATTGCCTTAAAATCTTGAATTTTTTAATTAATTTAGTTTTTGCATATGCTGTAATAGTGAAGTATATATAATAACTACTATATTCTATAATAAATATACAGTTGAGTCTCTGTAGTCCAATACTTCCAGTAGTCCAACAAACCATCACGCCACCCACATGAAATTTTCATGTCGAAACTTGTTGATGTGCAAAAGAGAGAAACTGACATAAACAAATTGTTAATTGCTATTTGTTCGTTGCACAGGCATTATAGTCGGACTTAGTGTTTCCAAATTCCCAATATTTTGAAATCTTCGGGAATTGAGAACAGGAAATCATATTTCCCGAGAATTCTCAAGAATTCCTGAAATAATTTTTTTTATCTAATTTTCATTGATCATCTGTAATAATGGCTATAACAGTAAATATTAATAAACAGAAACACCATAGAGAAGATGGGACAACCTCTGAAAGATTGCACTGGGGGTTTGTAGCTCTGGCGCAGTCTTTCAGAGGTTTTGAGACATTTCTATATGTAAAAGGTCTATGCAAAAAATGAGTGAATAAAATTTCCTAAATGGAAGTTGACTGGAATTTCATGATTAGTGCATCTCTTGCCCTGAGCTCTAAACAGGAATCACTACAGTATCTATTTGTCTAGGTTTTCTGTTACATCAGGTTTTCTCAAAATATAAACAATGTAATTAATGCAAACTTTATTTGACTAAACCTTATAGTATATAGTGAGTTTTTATGTATATCACAAATGTATTAACATACATCACAGTCGTCAGCCGCAAACAGACTGATCGAATGTGGTTGATAGTATCAATGATCATTTTGTGGAAACGATTGTGGGAGAATAGAAACAGTTTGTGTTTATACAAAGAAATATTTATTTTCACAACCCAGGATTCGACTACAATGTCATATTAAGGTAAGCTACCTTAGATTTTCTTAGTTCACCTGAAGATAGATGAATGTAGTCAAACCCTGGGTTGTGAAAATAAATATTTTTCTATGTAAATGTAAATGGTTTTCTGTTCTCCATGATCAAATATGCTTGATTTGCAAGAACTAAAATTAGCTGGTCGTGTTATCATGATGTTGCACGTGCATTTCTAGTGGCCAAGAATTGCATGTAATATTATAACATAATGCAATTTTTGATAGTGAAAAACATGGAAAATATCTAAAATATATTGTGACTAGTATGTTTATTTCCTGTTGTGGGTATTACTGGGTTCTAGGAGCAGATATTCCCGATTTCCTGACCAATTTTTCTCAGGATTCAGGAATGGGAAAATGAAAAAATTCCTGAGAACGGGCAAGAAGGAATTCCCACCCTGAAACCCTAGTTGGATTAATTTTTAAGTTCAATATACTGTTTATTGTAAAATAGTGTTTTACTGTATCAATGTTTGTTATTTATCTTATTATAATGTCACAAATGGGAAAAAATGAAAAACGAAAACATAATATATTGACTGTGGTCAAAAAGGCAGACATAATTAAAAAACTTGACTTGGGAGAAAAGTTTAGTGATTTGACTTCATTTTATAGTATTGGATGAGCCACCATTTATGACATTAAAAATATCAGGATAAAATTGAGGTATTTGTGAAAGATTTAAACAGCAAGAGCAGTGACAGGAAAGTTTTAATAACCTGAGCATATTTGTTTATGTAATTCCATTTTTTTCATTGAACATCCAATAATACAACAAATCTCTGAAATCTGTTAGTCTAACGGCTTGGATGACTTATTGGTGATTCGATGCTCTCCTCTGAAAGGCAGCGGAAGAGGCGTGGAGGAGATGGTGGCAATGTATCTTCACAGCAGGTGCTGAAGCAGGGTCCATTTATCATTTGTTCTGTTGTTTTCGAACACAGGCATCTTTACCCCTTCGTTCACAACATGTTTTGCGAACCCCATTTGGAATCATCACTTCTCCATTTCTTCAGGCTCAAGCTCTAGTCCAACATTATGGTCGCCCGTGTCAGGAGGTGGGCTTTTGCTCTAGTAGCACAGCCCAAGGACGAACATCTCTGGATCGAGGACAACGAGCTTTCTCTTCAGGAACTGAATACTACCATCGCCCATACTAAACATCATACCTCTGGCCTGGATGGGATTTCCCAAAGAACCTTGGCAGGCAGCCCTGAACATCACGGGAAGACAGTACCTGCTTTGGCAGCTGAACAGGATCTGGGAACGAGGGGTTTCCCTCTCAAGTTGGAATATAACCCATACTTAAACCAGGAGCTGACACCAATTCAGTTACAGCCTACCGCCCAATTTCTTTGACATCGATCGTTGCCAAGGTCTTCGAAAGGATGATTCTTCGATGGCTTATTTTACATCTCCACTCCCGAAAGCTTCTCCACCCCATCACTTTGGTTTTCTGCCAAATTGGGGTGTGACTTCGACCGTTGTAACCATCCACCACCACGTCGTCATTGCTCGGGCAAGTAATTACTGGACTTTTCTGCTGTTGTTGGACATAGAGGAAGCCTATGACTCTGTATGCCTCTACATGAGGTAATTGCCAAGCTCAGCCACATCGGGATAGAGGGCCGCCTACTCAAATTGCACTTTCATGTCCTGTTGGAGAGGGGCCTTATCGTCCCCTCAGCCCTGGCAACATGGTGTTCCACAGGGGACAGTTTTAGCTCCCATTCTGTTTACTACTTACTTGGTGGACATTTGGATGGATATCCCAAGATACACCCAATGTTTTATCTATGCAGATGATATCTACCTTCTCACCAGGGGACCAAACTGGAATCATGCACAATGATGGCTACAGCAGATGCTTACTATGCTAGAATATTGGCTGACCAGATGGAGCCTGTGTATCTCCACATCAAAAAGTAAGAGTGTCAACCTCTCTCCAAAGATTCATTGGTCATTGCTCAATATCGCTACCACCAATGGTACCATTCCACATCAATCAACGGTATGTATTTTGGGCATGCATTTAACGACTACCTTTGCTTGGACAGCCTATATTAACTTCGTTAGAAACAAGGTCAACAAAGCTAACTTTTTCCTAAAATTCTTTGCATCCTGACAGTTCGGGATCCGGACAGACCAGCTGCTATGGATTGTCAATACTTCCATTTGCCCTATCATTGAGTTTGGAGCACCATTGCTTGCACAACTTCTGGTAACCTCACTTCGCTGTTTGAACTCAGCTTATCATACAGCACTTCACATCGCCTTAAGTCTTCCAAAAACTATGCCCAATCTCATGCTGTTGACAGAGGCAGGGGTTCCCCTCTCTTCATCAGCTTACAGCACCAGGCATTAAAATTTTTTATTACTCAAATCTCTCAGTGTGCCAACTCTTGGCTCAGCAGAATCTTCCGAGAGACACACTACTTGCAGTTTTATCGCTGGCTATCGTACCAACAGCCGTTTGACCTGGTCAGTACACCTCTGACCACCCAAGTGGACATTTGACTCCCCTCTATTATCAGCATCAGGGGGATCATTCCTCCATTAGAAATGATAGTCCCCTTCTGTGTTCTAGGGCCTGCCATTCCAGACACCTGGTCTTCCTATACTGGCATACCAAGTTTTTCCACTCCATCTGGACAGAACGCTGGCCAGACTGGCAACAAGTGGCAGTGGATGCCTCTAAATCACCATCATGCACAGCAATTGGGATATATATTCTGGATCAACACCACCATGCCTGTCTATCTGTGGATAACAGGTGCTCCATCTTTACGGCAGAAGCTGTCGCTCTTTTTGTGGCAATTCGTATTTGTCAACAGTGGAACTGTCCCACAATTTTCCTCACAGACAGCCTCTTCCTGCTTCAGGCTCAAGAACACTTGTTGCTACGTTTGTCACCAGTGGTTCAGAACATCACTATTCAATTGGCAAACTTCTCCTCTTCGATCCAAATGGTGTGGACGCCAAGTCATGTTTGCATTGACCTCAATAAAAAGCGGACACTTTCTCTCGGTCACAAAATACCAATGGCTCCGTCTGGCGCTCCAGCCTCTCTAGTGATGTCACTAACTATCATCAGAAAAACAATGTCCATATACATGCAGAGCAAGTCATGACTCTAATTGGTCAGAGGTGTTGTCACTCATATCGACCAAACTGGCCATTAGCATTACCAACATTGCAGCTCTCACCTTTCTGAAGTTACATTTTGCCAATACCTGTTTGAATTTCTTCCTCTTTTCCCATCGATTGAGTCAATCACCAAACTATCAGCTCTGTCACACCCGAGAAACTCCTTTCCACCTCTGGACAGAATGTGTACAATATTCTCTCTATTGTACCCGTTTGAGCACAAAGTTAGCCATCATTGTCTCGATGATCACTAACTTGGCAACTCTCTACTGGCCTCAAAATACCAGAAATATTTCCAGATATATTCAAGCCCTAGAACAATATATTCAAGCTACACATCGACTGTAATCATCAATTTATACATCTCGGAGGACAAAGCAGTGGCTACACACTCCATATAAACAGAAAAGAAGAAGAAAGGAAAATATTTTACTGATACAATAGTTACTGATAGCACTGCGTAGGTTGAGTACAGTACATTTTAAAACTTTAGATTGTTATTTTATTAACATTAAATTGTGATAATTTTCCGACTGTAATATGTATTTAAACAAATAGCTAAAATATTTTCACAGGCTGTACAAAATTGCTTTGTGGGCTGGATGCTACAGTACACAGGCTGCCAGTTTGAGACTACTGTACTATGCAACAAAGGGCCAAACACGTGCTTCACTTTTTGTTGGAAAGTGAGTGTTTAGCATGTGTTTGATTGTTTGTTGTATAATAGAAGATATTTTTATATATTTAATACAAGTGTTTTCATACAGGAACAAATTTTGAAAATTTAATCATTTAATTTTTAAAGGAAATATAAACAAACAAACAACAAGAGAAAAATGATATTGAATTTGGAATATTATTGTATAATTATTGTATTATTACGGATATATATATGATAAATATATGATATATTGTATGTTGTTGATTATTTTTCAATAATTATTTTTACTATGTGATTTATAAACAAAAACACGGCAACGCTATGTATTTTAGTTAGTTTATTATAATTTAATAAATTAGAATGGACACTTATTTGATTGTTTTTTTGCTAATCAGAAAATTTATTTATTTATATAAGTTCTCATTATTTTAGGTAGATATAGATGGTAAACCTGTGACTAATCAAAAATCATCTGGACGTTGCTGGATATTTGCTTGTTTAAATATGATAAGAGTTCCATTTATGAAACACTATGAATTGGAAGAATTTGAATTCAGTCAATCACATCTTTTCTTTTGGGACAAAGTAAGTCTTAAATTGATTTTTAATAATTTTTTTTTGTTTTTGCATAAAGTAACTCTGTTCCGTTTCAGAGAATTTTGTATTTTCACTCTTTTTTTTTAGATGAATATATGTTATTTATTCACAAAAATTAATAAATCTGATTTTTGAACTTTTGATTATAAATAGTCATTATTCAACTTACAGTATCAGGCATATGAATTGCAAATTTTGAATAAATTTTTTGCATAAACACATTTAAAAAAAATGATATATCCTTTATCAAATCAGCTGATATAAATAATATTTGCTATTTATTTCTCCAATTTTGATTAATATAGCATGACTGATAATTCATTAATAAATGAAACTGAGAGAGTAATTAATTAAAAAATAATGGTATTTATAAGAAAATTTCTAAAAATAATTATAAATTGAAGTGATATTGAAATCCCTGAATAAATCTTAGATAGTTGATGATATACAGGTGCTATTTATGATCATTCAATTTATAATGAATTTGATCTTACATTTGCCTTTATGATATTCAAAACTTGACTATTTTTATAGCATACTGGCTAGAAATATTTTTTCTGTTTTATTAATAATTATTTCATTAAAACAAAAATTAAAAATAATTTAATAAAACATATAATAATAAATTAAAATTTTATTAAAAATTTACAATCTGTTGAAGGCCATTTAATAAAACAATTGTTTACCACTTACAAGGATCTGAGTTCAATTCTAATGATTTTACCATCTTGCATATCAGGACATCCATTGTCTACTATTACTATTAAAATTACTGTCATTATTGGTCATTTTTGATTTATGGTGTGGAGATACGGAATTCGGGCCTGCTGTGCAATGCCATTCCCCTCCTCGTCATAACTCAACGGGAGTGCACTTTAAAGAATAGACTGCCGTGAATTGTATCTATTCCGCAGTTGGTCTGAGGTGTTCGGTTCTCCTCAGCTGAGGAAAAGAGAATAAAGAACTTTAAAACTAAAAGGACAGTTAAGCGTCGATCTATCCACGTTATGTTGCATGAAACTTTGTCCCTAGGATCGTAAATCTCGAAACAAAGAGATTATGTATTGCGGATGAAAAATCGTGCTTGCGCAGGTGTCCAGGGACTAATGCGGTAGACCCCACCTGCAGTAGAAAATAATAAACAATAGCCAGAAAGCACCGAGATTTGAGAATTTGGATGAAATATCACATTTTCGGTCCCGGGTTCGGCGAAGTTTAAAAAGGGGATCAGCCACCCATATCGGGGTTTTTGGTTGTTGATTGTTGCGGAAAAGGGAGAGAACGAGTCATCCCCGATTGCTGAAGAAGACAGTCAGTCCCCGATTGCCGAGGTATTAAGTCGTTCTGTTCATCAGAGAAGTCGGCCCCCAAAAACTGAGAAGAGATCTACCTATCCACTCCAATATAAAGTGCAGTTGGATACAACGATACTTTGACCTCAAGGACTTACTCAGTAGATGCCGTTTTACGTTCATTGTTCACAAGCCAAGGACTATCGTCGCCCGCACTGTATAGCAGACAAAGATCCACATCAATCAGGAGAGACTCCCAACATCCGAACCAAAGACAGAAGATCCTCTGAATAAGTGAAAACCGTCCAGTCAAGGTATTTGTTCTCCGACCATAATTGTCGGGTACATTATTGTAAAACTCTCTCTCCCACCAATAAAGGAAGTTGTTTGTTGTTACAAATGTAGTCTCTGTGTTCGTCCTTGTCTCAGTCTCATTACCTGTTCTTACTCACCCCCACAGACTGCAGGTAGGCCATAAGCCTGTTTTTGTGTTTTATATCATCCGGAGACCTCACAATGGTGGGATTACTCACCATAAGTTAAAAACCCATTAACTAGAGGAACATCTGCATATAAATTAAGTAACACATGAAGACATCAAAATAGCTATAAAATGAGTCAAAAACATTAAATCTTTTCAAAAAAAGAATTATGCAAAAACTTGATAAATGGAAAATATTAAAAAAAATAGAAATTATATTGTGAATTAATTATTAATTATTTTTAAAAATCTATCACATACTAGAAACCAGCACATTTTTATGCAAATAATCATCAGTTTAAAATTCAGAAATTTTATCAGTCTGGAACTAATACTGTTATTGTTTTAGAATTTTTTTTTACTTTAATTATATCAAATGCTAGCATTGCAAGATTTTATTGTTGTTTCTTTTATTGTGATTTTCATTCCAAAAAAACCAGTTGAAATGTGATCAAAAATTTAATATTAGTTGTAATTTGATAGGTTGATATTTTTACTTAAAAATAAAACTTACAAATAACCTTTGATTCAAACTCTGAAATAAATGACTGATTAAAAGTGAGAATTTTAGTAGAAGGTTGGAAATTCTGCCATTTTGTATTAATCTGTTAACATATTAAACATAACATAAATTTAACATGTTTGCTGCCTTTGACGTGAATACACGTTAAGGAAATGGAACAAAAATGATAAAAACAATAAAAAAATGATATAAAAACTTCAATCTTGATTTTATTAATCCAACTTTTGCAAATCAGTTTTTGTGTGTATTCATTGAAAATATGCTCTTCTGATGGTGAGTCTTAAATTTTTTCAGTTGTCAAAATATTTTTTTAAAATTACATGTATACAAACATGATATTTTTACAGCTCTGTAAGCAAGAATATTAATATATCTTTATAAATTATACTCAAATTTTATGTTACACACTTTATTTGGTTAAGGCATATTCATAGCCCTCTTCAGTAGCATAAACTTTAACTAGTTATAGAACATCGAATATAGAATGTTCGATATTTTATAGCTAGTTAAAGTTTGTACTGCTGAAGAGGGCTATGAATATGCTGAAAACACGTCGGATTAACCAAATTAAAAGTGTGTAATATAAAATTTGAGTGTAATTTATAAAGATATATTAATACTTTTGTTTATAGAGCTATAAAAATATCAGTATTAGCAAAAAAAGCAGCATACTGAAATTTTATAGTATAATATATACAAACATTGTTTATATTTGAACATAGAATTTGGATTTTGAGTGTAATTTATAAAGATATATTAATACTCCTGCTTATAGAGCTGTAAAAATATCACTTTTGTGCACTTAATGAATAATAATGCAAATATGTTTTTAGGCTTTTTATATATATTAGCAAATGAAAAAGGTTGTTATTCACTTTATAGCAATGGTCTGGAATATAATATTGCATTAATTGGTCCTACAGTTAGTTTTCACTTTCAGTTCCCAGGGTTGATCCTATTAGTTATTGTTAGTTTAATGAGATTCTTACCATAAATGTCTTTTATTAATCATTTATACTTCCAATAGTGTTTGGTATTAGATAAGCAAACCACCAAATGCTACTTCTCCTCGCCCATTCAAAGCAATGAATATTGCGTGTAAGTCCCCTTCCTCTTTCCATCTTGTTTCACATATATCCTGCATATATCATACATGAGAATTTGGATTTTTTTTTTTTTATCCAATCCTGTCAATTTTATAGTCTAATCTATCAAACTTATTCTGATTATGCCAGTCGATAAATAATATTTTGAAAATTTTTGGAAAAAATCTAATTTTTATTAAAATACGTTATAAAATATTGAAAATTAAAAATATTGTAGATAATAAGTAAATAATGGTTAATTCTGTTAAAATAAACTAAAATGTGTCTTAATCATTCATTTTTTGTTTTAATTTCACTTTTCACTTAAAATTTCAAAAAAAAAAATTATTTCATCCCAAAACTAGAATAAGATTAATATAATATATAATAGAATGCAGAATAGATAAGATATAATAAAAAAATAATTGCAGTTCTACTAATAGAATCCATTCAAATTATCTATGGTAAAAATGTTTAAAAACAAATTTCAACAATTGAAAAATTTAAAACTCATTATTGGAAGCATATATTTTAGGCTAATAGCTAAAAAAACTGATCTGCCATAGTTGCACTAATTAAATCATCAGGTTTGTATTTTTATATATATATATTTGTTTCACTTACATGACATGTATACACATTAGCAGATCTGAACAGATTAATAAATAGTGAAAATTCTATACTTGATGATATTGATGAAATGTGTATTTATTGTTTGGGAAATTTGATTGCATTAATTTTAGATAAATAAAATTGTTTTAAATAAATATTAATCACAATTTAAAATAGCATTTTATAATATACAGTGTAACCTTGTTATCTCAAACCTCTCTATCTCAAAACCCTTGATAAGTGGAAAAAAAATTTTTCCATGCACTTTCGGCATTAAAGCCAAATATAATTTAAATAGTTATCTCAAAGTATTTTCTTCAAAACCCTCAATATCTCAAATTAGTTTATAATTTTTGTGCTAGAGAAATTAAAATTGTTTATAAATTTTCCCTCACTTTTGGAGTCTAAAGGATTTAAATTTAAGAAAAGAAGGTAAATATACTATTGATAATCAGAACAGGAACTTTTTCATGCAGTTTTGTTTTCTAAATTTCACTTCTAATTGTTGATAAGTTTTTATCAGTATGATCATATTCAGTAATATTTTCGACCTTTGGTTTATAAGATGCAGGAATATGTAGACGCTAATTTTTGTGGGGAAAAAAGAGTGTCTTATAAAATATTAAAAACTGCAGTATGCATTATACATAAAAATCTTTATTTAAAATTGAACCTTGATATCTCGAAAACTCTATATTGAATTTTTTTTTTGTTCTCGTGAGATTCGAGATATCGAAGTTCTACTGTAAATATATTCAAACAGTACTATAAAAAAATATTTCATTGTAAAACTACTAGAAGCTTAGCATGTTAGAATCATAAACAAGGTGACAGCAGACTTTTAATATAGAACATTAACTTTTACTTTAGAAGTTAAAATAAGAAGCACTTATTTTTGTGCTGTTAATATTTTAAATAAACTTTGCCTTATTATAATTGGGCTTTTACAAATATTTTTATTCTATATTTACAATAAAATTTGAATAATTTTTTGTGTCTATAGTCTTGTTGATTAAAAAAAAAATGGGAAAAGGAGCAGAAATTGCTCAAGTAAATTAGTGGCAAATTAAAAAGTAGTAGTACATTACAGTATTATATTTATTAATTATAATTAAAATAGAATACAAAATAATTGATTATTATTATTGTAGTATAAAACTTTGATGAACAATAGTTATTTTATATTATTTTAATTTTACAAAACCTCTAAGTGAATCATTTATGCAAGATATTTTAATAATTTAGTTATTTGCAGAGAAATTTTGTAAAATTAATATAAAATAATTATTGTTTATCAAAGTTTTACACTGTTATAATAATTAACAAATACAATTATTTTATATTCTGTTTTGATTTATAATTAACAAATATGATATTATACTTATTCTACTCTGACACACCACAATTAATTAACATTCTTATTCTCTATTTTTCTATATTTGATCAACAGAAATATGAACACAAAAAATTATTCAAATTTTATTGTAAATCTAGAAGTAAAATATTGCAAAAAACAAATGATAGGGCAAAGTTTATTTAAAATATTAACAGCACAAAAAATAAGAAGTATTTCATATTTCAACTTTGTCTTCTGTTTCCAATAGAATATTGTTAATGAAAAGTAAAAATGCAATAAAAAGTTAAAAGTTAAATAAAATGCAAGTTTAATGAGTTAGGAATAACATCTTAACAAACAATGCAGTTAAACTTATTTGAACATATATCTGCAGAAATGTTCTTTGATTGAATTAGTATTATATCATAAATAAAGATGGTTGCTTCCATTATCAATACATTTTTACCAGTGTTAAATGATAATTAAAATGGGACAAAATAGAACAATATAATATTTTATGAAACAGTTGGAATATATTTGATTCTTCACAAATTAGGCTTAGATGTACACCATCAATCTTTTGTCTGGAACAAACTAAGCCTTTTATAATTTCTATACTCATTTAATATATTTTTGCTTAGTACACATGGCGAAATAAGAAAGGTAGGGTAATAGCGTGGTTGATTTTTGTAGATTAGGCACATCTGATGTCACCAGGACACCATTCAGTGATAACATAGCTATTGATGTGATTGTTTTTGTGTGTTACAGCAGTTTTTAGTAACTGTACTAAACAAAGGACAAAATGGTGATCTGTGCTGTTTTTCAGTGTTCCAATCAGTTTGTTACATGATATATTAAAAAATTTTTATGTTAATATTATTTACTAATTTTAAATGAATTATAAATAAAAGTATGATAGATCTTAAGTTATTCTCTTTTATTTGAAAGTGAAAGAAAAGATATCAAAATAAGCCTAACAGAATCAACATCATCATGTTTGCAGTAGTAGTAGTGTTGTTTTCTAAGTTTTTTGCCTGTTGACGTCAAGCATTTATAATAACATGCACAATACCCCACCTTTCTTATTTCACCATGTTAGCGCACAAGTTTTCTGATCCCAATTAGTACATTATAATAGGATATACTTGTATTATACAATATTTTGACTATATAAAACAGTCTTAAAGATATGCAGTATTCTCGTCCCTTGATTTACACTGAATATTCACTCCAATAATTTTCTATATGATTGTGAAACATGTAAATGGAATTTATCAATATAGAAAAAACATGAGAAAGAAGTTCTAGGTGTATTGTAAAAATATTCAAATATTTGCACAATAACAATAATGAAAGTTCAGAAAAACAAATTTAAATTTTATTTATCTGTGTTTAATATAAATTTAAATTTTATTTATCTGTATTCTAAAGTAGTGAATTTTTTTTTAATTGATTCAAAGTTACTATTCTCATCACTAGAAATATTTGGCATTTCTAATTCAGTTTTATCATCAGTGTGTCTCTTGGATGATTTTCTTCAAAATTATTTTGATTAAGTTCTCGTGAATTTTTTAATTTCACTCTACAGTTTTTCAAGTCTTGTTAAAATTTCAAAATTCATTGAATATTTGGATTTGTATCTAGAATTGTACTTTCCAATTTTGTGGCCAATTCAAATGCCTTCTAAATATTTTGTGCAGTGAATGAAACTGGTTCATCAAAGTTATTGCCAGATTCATTAGTAGAATAGGTTTCAGATATCATGCGAATTAACTCATCATCACTTAATTCATGATCAGTCAATAACTTGTTGGTGTTACCTACATTTAAATTGTCGGAATCTTTTTGTTCAAATCCTATTAATAATAATAATAATTATTTCATCTGTTGGAATCATATTATCTATTGCAACTACTATTGGTACTTTATAGTATTCTAAATAATCTTTGTTTAAATTTAGATAGACTATCTAAATTTAAATAAATTCTTTAATAAACTGTCATCAAACAATATATAGTAAAGAAGATATGAACTATCCAGATTATTTAGTAACACTTTAAACTAACACTTGTAATTCTTTAGTAATCTTGGTTTGCTGATGAGGATTACTTTATGTAACCAAAAATGTTTAAATGTATGTATTGTTTTCCTACTGCTTTATTAATGCTACTTTATTTTTAATTTTTCTTGAATTTTTGAACTATTTGGTTGAATTGTATAAAATGTAACACATGATTAAGCAATTAAAATAAAATTTGAATAATTTACATTAAAATTTATGTAATAATTATATTATTATTATATTTATGTTTCCACTATTGTATTATATTTATTTTTATTTTCTACTTTATCCAGCTGTTTGTAACCATAGAAAACTATGTTTCTTCGAATGTAAAAAAAGTTTAAAAGATTCTAATTCTAGTTCTAATTGTGTAGCCTGATGGCCATTGTGCTGAAAACGTTTGCATATTAAAAGAATTTTTCCTCAACTGCCAGTAGTGCTTTAGTTAAATTGTAACATTGAGAATATTATTATTATTTATCAGATGCAGTTTTTGAGTAATCATTTTTTTTTTGTAGAAAAACCTTTATTCAAAATATACAATATATATTTGTGTGTTCTTATTAAAATGTACTTGTTATGGACTTTCTGCTGTACTTGGCTTGAACATATCTATCAAATTTATACAACCGTGAAAAATAATGTGGAATATTTTTGTAAATATTGAATTAAATTTCAAAAGTACGGGCATACCTTGCTAATATGGCTCTTCTCATTTATATTCTATGTTTTTATTTTATATTTCAAAAGGAAAATTATTTGCAAAATAATACTTAAAATAGATGTATACAACATAAATTAATACACAAATGACTGGCATAGAACTTTCCTGAAAAACGAGGTTTGAAACCTGGATTCTTCAAGATATTAAGTGAATGCTTTTCCATGGAGCCATCTGATAGTTTTTTTTTTTTTTAGACTAGAGCTTTTGTGCACTATACTATAAAATTACAATATGCTGCTTTTTGCAAATACAATATTTTTACAGCTCTATAAGTAGGAATATTAATATATCATTATAAATTAAAATTTTATATTATTAATATATTTTATATATTATTAATATTTATTTGGATTGAATAAGTGTGTAATATAAAATTTGAGTGTAATTTATAAAGATATATTAATACTCCTGCTTATAGAGCTGTAAAAATATCACTTTTATGCACTTAATGAATAATAATGCAAATATGTTTTTAGGCTTTTTATATATATTAGCAAATGAAAAAGGTTGTTATTCACTTTATAGCAATGGTCTGGAATATAATATTGCATTAATTGGTCCTACAGTTAGTTTTCACTTTCAGTTCCCAGGGTTGATCCTATTAGTTATTGTTAGTTTAATGAGATTCTTACCATAAATGTCTTTTATTAATCATTTATACTTCCAATAGTGTTTGGTATTAGATAAGCAAACCACCAAATGCTACTTCTCCTCGCCCATTCAAAGCAATGAATATTGCGTGTAAGTCCCCTTCCTCTTTCCATCTTGTTTCACATATATCCTGCATATATCATACATATACACTCAGCCCTCGATTTATATGGTAGATACAATCCTGGAAAAATTGTGCAAACCGAAACCATGTAAAACGAGACGCAGAATTCATACAAAATAGAAGGATATGTTCAATTAAACTGTAAAACGTATAAATCGATCTAAAGAAGATAATGAAAAGTCAAGGATATGTTCTTTATAACCGTGTAAAATGAGATAAGGATTAAAGGAAAAAAAGGGGGATTGGTTCATTAATTTTTAGACACAATTTAATGCTTATACTTTTTCAATTTATTTTTGAAAATGAAAACAAAAACATTAATTAACATCGATTACGGTACAAAAAAAATTAACAATATTCCGTACAAATAAAAGCATTCAAACATAAATAGGCAAGCTGCATGCGTGAGTTGAGTTTAGTTAAACTGCGAGATTTGAACAGTAAAAATTAATAGTGAGCGATAAACTGTGAAAGCGAAAGTGGACTAAGAAGAACTGCGAGTTATTCTGAATTAAAGACAGATTAGTATTGTATGAGATAATTATCGGATTTTGTATCAAATTTAGTTATAGTGAAACAAGATTATTTTGTTTTGTGTGTAAATAAATTAAACTATACGAAATATAGCTGTATTCACTCTTTATTAATCTCTACGAACTCTTAAACCCACAAAATGTAACAATATGATTCTCTTTAATTTATAAATGGCATAATGCAAAACAGTCAAAATAAAACCCAAAAAAAATTTTTTGTTTTCATTTAAAAACTGTGTAAATTGAGTGCCATGCAAATCGAAGGCTAGGTGTATTAGGTTTATCTTTCATTTCCATCTTGACATTACTGAGTAGAAAATTATGCTAATGTTGACACATTCCACCATGTTACTTTATGCAAGGTTTTTGCATAATGATAATCCTTAGTCTTTGCTGGGCATAGTACCTGGTCAAATGATTGTCCCATAGTTGTCAGCACCTTTATTTTGATTTAGTATCTGTAGTTCTTGGGAATAATAGTGAAGTGATTTCCCCTTGCTTTCTTCACAATGTTTATTATATACAGTAATTATATATAGTTTTCAGGTTTGAATTTATTCTTGTAGTTTACTTGTAAAGTAAGAATTTATAAACCAAGAATGAATTTCCCCATAATGTTAAAACCAGCAATGTAATTGTCTACAATAAAATTAAGTAAAGGCCAAAATCAATAGATAAGTCATGATATAATCATCAACTAAAGAAATTATTTGGTATATAAATGTTAAAGAATTTTTATTCATTATTATTGAGATATGTAGACAAGCTTTAATGTAGATGAACTACTACCTTAGGTACAATCTGCTACTTTAATTTCTTGGCATCATTTTGATTTTTACGATATAAGCAGATGATAAAATTTTTGCTATAAACTCTGTTCAATCAAATAGTACATTTATTACATGTGCATTAATATTAAAATTCATATTTTCAAAATTACATATTAATTCAAATCAGCACTACTGAAATGCTGATTTGAATATTATATGTAATTCTGAAGATGGCAGAGAGACTGAAAGTCATATTTTCAATTTTTTTGACACTTCATATTTGAAAAAACTTGCAAACCCAGGAATTCAAACTGGAAACTATTTGTGTATTAAGCTACTTAAATATGGAAATTAAGAAAACTGAATAAGATTTAGCAGTTTTCTGTAGCAATTATTTTTGAAGCTACAATTCAAATGAAAAGCATGCCAGGATAATGTCTGTTTTGAAACATTTGATTTTAAATAATAATCAGATAAATAGAAAAAAGTGCATACTATATAAACATAAACATTTATTTATAACTTGAAATCTATATGCTAATGCAGGCTGCACGCTATATACTGTACTAATTGTGTAATATTATGTTATTGGAAATTAGAAGTTATTGAAATTGCTGAAATATAAAACATTCAATTACAAATATTTCCTGACTTATGTATATATCACATTCATAAATCTGAACTTATGTAAAAAATTTTTTTTTTGGTATAGAGTATAAAACTTATTGTATTTGAAAGATACAACTCTGAGCATGTTTAGTTTATAATATTTAAAAGGTCATAGTACTTTATGTTTGATATAGTGTTTGTTGATCTTAAGTATCATTTTACTGGTATTAAATTGTACCATATAGAATTGTCTTGCTTTCACTCAGAAAGTGTTATAACAGATGCAATCACAAGTAGTCCACTAGCTCCAGTAGATTTTGCTTAAAAATTTTTGTTAAAATAATTTTTCTGAGTTCCCCAAAGTCTGAGTTATGTAAAACTTTTCAGTTCCAATTATTTGCATGAGTTTGGGAATACCTGGCTAATGCAATAATTTTTGATGGAAGAATCTCTGGATGAATGTCTTTGAAATACTGTAGTCACATGTTAATATAATAAAAACTATACAACTATTTATTTCAAATTCACCACAGTTTTTAAAAATTATTCATCGTTGTTGTTATATTTAATAAATAGAATCTTTAGGAACAAAATTCTATTTTTCTACATAATCTTTTTCTTTCAACTTTTTTCAATTTTAAAAACAATTATCTATTACAAACATAAAATTCCGTTGTGTTTTAAGGGTTAAATTTGGCAAATTAATTAGGTTTATTTGAGTTATCTATTTTCAAAATAAAATATTGTACCTATATTTCCTGTGGCTATAAGGAAATTAAGAAAATTGACTAAGGCTTAGCCATACAGGTTTATCTTAATAATGCATTGATTTCTCATCTTTGAACTCGGTACCATGAAGATTGGCATTTGATCCAGTAAACTAAAAAAATCATCATATTTAGTGTTCAGATCAAAATGTAAATAAGCTTGCAACTTCATTTTATCACATACAAGTCATAAATTTTATCATGGAAAATATATAGGCATTTTTTGAGATGGCAAAAAGCAAGAGACTGACTGACTATATAGAAAACTAGATACATTAGAATCATTAATCTATGGATCTGTAAAAAAGTAAAGCTGTAAATGTTTGTTTTAAATCATGAACTATTTTTTGAGTGTTATGATATACTTTTAATGCTAAACCATTTTGCTATTACATTAGCAATCACTTTTTGGAATTCTCTAAATTTATGGTATTTTGTCTTAAAATTCTTTTATAAATCCAGATGCATAGAGAAATCAAAATATATCACTTTTTATAAAAAAACCAATACTGAACATTAAGTGAAAGTAGCACCATAAAATAATTACATATTAACTTAAATAACCCATATAAGTGATAAGAATGATTGTCCAGTTGCAGCTCTATCAGTAAATGGATTTCCATTTTCAATAAATTCCTGGCGAACAAAAGAAATGCTACAAATGAATTATATCAGCTAAATAATACTGTATGATCTACGAAGTTGAAAGTAATTATTCTGAAATTCCATATTTGTCTCTATGATTCTTTAAGGCACTGCAATACCATTCCAGTTCTTTGGCTAGTTTTTCGATTCCAGTAGTAGCTCTGTCAGTAAGTGGTTTTCCGTCTTCGGTAAATGCCTGGTGAACGAAAGGAGTGCTAAAAATGAATTGTGGAGTCACCATTCCTAACTCGCCCAAAAAGTATCTTAATTGCATTCCTGCTTGAGTTCCTCCATATGGTCCTTAAATATATTTAAAATATAACACATTTACTATATTTATTTGATTTAAAATATATATTTAAAAATATTTACCCATAGAATAGCAGACTATGCTGCAAGGTTTACATTTAAATGACTTAATCGGAAAATGATCGAGCATGTTTGTTAAGGCTGGAGCGATGCATCTATTGTATTCAGCTGTAATAGCTACGTAACCATCAGCTTCTTCAATAATCTTGTTATATTTAACCAACCATTCTGGTGGTTTTTCGTTCGGTCCATGAAAATGCAATGGCTTTTTTAACATTGGAAATTCCATTTCGATCGGATCTGAAATTTATAATACATTTAAGATGTTTACATTTTATATATTTTCTTTTTGATTAAGATATAAATATAGTAAACTCTTAACCTTCCCCTCAATTATCCGTTTTGGTGAAGCAAAAAAGTAGCCCCAAAAGAAAAATGGAAAATTTAATTCTATAGGGTAGGATTCTATTTTGACTGTCTCGCGTTTTCGTGTCTGACACGTCTATGAAGTCGCATTATAGCGTGCCTTTAATGCCTGTCTTTTTTTTCGTGTTCAATAAGATAATATAAATGCATAGTAACGTTGAGTTTAATGTGTGCAGCAAGGACGTCCTTGATGTGCATGCGGTGTCGCAAAAAACGCAAGGCAGTCAAAGTAGAATCCTACCCATTTTTTTTATTTATCGATAGAAAAATTTGTAAACCCTTCTGATATTTTTCATGTTTCGATTTCAGATTAATAAAAGTTCTATATCAAAATTTGATGATATTTCTGAATTAAAAATAGCAACAAATTAGATACATTTTTTACAATGATTTTAGTAACAGAAAATACGTATCAATTTACATTAAATCCTGTGTTTGTTATTTAATTAATTATAATTTAATTAAGAAAAAAGATGCAAAAACCATATATTTGTACTACTAAATTGTAGAATCGTATTAAAAAATTTCGGTAATTTCTCTTGCTTGTTTAATAGAAAGTGTTTCGTATTATGTAACTGCCATAGTCGTCTAACCGGTTTGTAATGTTACGAAATAAAAATACAATACTGTTGGAATATTCGATATAAGATTCACGTTTTTATAAAACGAGATAAGATAGAGAGTGCTCCATTATATCACAAATCTAGTTCTATAATTAATTAATAAACTAACCAAATTAACTGAAACTTACCAAAAACCGTAACATCGTGACCTCTCTCTTCTAACTTTCGTTTGATAAAAGGTGCTATTCGTACCACATTACGACCGTCACGCACACTTCCTAGAAACAAAATTAGCTTGTAGCCCATTTTTAACGCTGATCGAAAATGTACGGCTAGAGACACTTGCTTTCCTTTATATACGACGGAAAAATTGTAATTAAAATTAATAAAATTCGAAAATATAATTAGTTATCGCTGTAAAAATTTATAATTAATATACAAATAATAATTGATGTTTTTATATAATAATCGTATAATTAAAAAAAATTTTTTTTATAGAATTTGAGTGTTATGTTTTCTAGTGGAAGTTACATGTGAAAAACGAATGCGGAAGAATATGAATGGAAATCCTACTTTATTTAATTATCGATCCTATATGATTTCGATCAACGGTGACCCAATTTAAGTTAAAAAAAATAAAATAAATTTCAAATATTTGTTCCGAAATTTTTAATATTATTTTTGGAAAATTTAATCTGTTAAAAAGTATCTGTATTGTATAATAATTCAAAAAATTTGTGTGTAGATAAATTAATTTCTGATTTATTTTTTCCCGCCTCTGGTTTTTCAATGATGGTGAATTTTTTTTATATCCTAGATAAGAATGTAACGGTGTCTTATGAATAAAGTTTCGTTTCCGGAGAGAGATGATAAACTATAGATAAAAATAGCTATATCAATATTTATCATAGATAAGTTTTCAAAAAAATTTTAGATGAATTTCGTAATCAGGTGCAAATACAGTTTCAAAACTATTTCGTAAAATGTCCGAATGAATATTATCGTAAAGGGATCTCGTAAAAACTTCAAAAAAAAAAATTTTATTGATGATAGGAGAAATATAGCTTGCCTGATGAGAAATCAATAACTTTGAATAGGTACTCTGTTTTATTTAATTGTTGAAATATACGAGGGCGGACCCAAAAAAAACCGAACTGAGAGCGCGCTGCCATTCGTAGACGTAGTAGAGAGTTCTCCGGCTAGATGGGGTTAGTAGAGACCTTCACGAAACAGCTGTGCAGACGGCGTCAGTTTGTACATTAACGTTTGAGCATAGTGTTGTGTTTCTCTTACTGTTATTTTGTTCTGCCTGCGAAGTCGTTATGGCAAATTTAAAAGAACAAAGAGTGTGTTTGAAATTTTGTTTCCTGCTTGAAAAATCGGCAACGGAAGCTTACCAAATGCTTCAACAGGCTTTTAAGGAGGATGCTATGAGCCGCACACAAGTTTTCGAGTGGTTTGGGCGCTTTAAACGTGGTGAGATGAGTGTTGAAGACCATGCTCGTTCTGGGCGTCCTTCAACATCTCGAAACGATGAAAATTAACCAGCACTTTTATTTGGAAGTTTTAAGACGTCTGCGAGAGGATGTGCGGAGGAAACGCCCAGAACTTTGGCAATCAGGTGACTGGTTCCTTCATCACGACAACGCCCCCGCACACACGGCCTTACGAGTGATCCACTATCTGGCCTCTCGGGGATGGCCTGTCGTTCCCCACCCTCCGTATTCACCAGACCTAGCCCCGTGCGACTTCTTCATCTTTCCGAGAATGAAGAAAAATCTAAAAGGGAATCGTTTGGACGATGCGGAGGCGGTAAAAACATCTTCGCAAAGGGTACTGGACAATAGCAAAGTTGAAGAGTTCCAGAGATGCTTCAAACAGTGGGAAAAAAGACTTGAAAAGTGCATCGAATCTAATGGAGAGTACTTTGAAGATGACTGAAGGAATTTTGTAAAAAAGTTAATAAATAAGGTTTTTATACAAAAAATCCGGTTTTTTTTTGGTCCCTCCTCGTATACACTTGTCCATCTTCAAAATATGATCTATAAATGTGTTTTGAAAATTGAACTGCAAAATCTAAAATTTTTTAAATAATTAATTTTTCTAATAATGCTTTATATCAAAAATAGAGAGGATGAGATAAGATTAGAAATGATTAAATTTCACACGTTCTTGATTATTCAATCAAAAATATTGACAAACGAAATATTAAGAAAATTATCTATGAAGCGATATTATATATAATAAAACCACTATGCATTTTTATTAAACTATTTTATAATCTGATTTAATAAACGACCGGATATTTCGAAATCATTTTGTTAATTGCATATTTAATTTTGGTGAAAATATGGCTTTAAAAAAACAATTGAGAAATATGTTCGATACTAATGTAATTTATCTTTTTGAAAGGAATTGTGAAGTCACCATTGTAATTTTCCAAAATACAATCAAACCCCGAAGACGTCACCATCCGTTTGAAGTCGATTTCGGCTGCTAATCGTGGTTGGCGGTTTATCGAAAACACGTAGTATAGAAATGAAAATGAACTCCAAATTTATTAAATTTAATAAAGTAGAATACAGTACATTTATATTTAGCATTCAAGTTTAACATTTCTAAAAAAACTATACAGTATAGTATATGCAAGTATAATCTAGAAAATATGTCCACCTGCTGTTGTAATACACTTTGAATTCTTTGTAAAACACAATATAAACAGCTTACTGAACAGTATCCTTATTTGCTCGGTACGCAATAAACGATGGAAATGATCTAGTTCTTAAATTTTCCACATACAGTAGATGTGAACCAGGCTTAGAAGAAATACATGGTTAACTATTAACTCCATCCACCCGATGGTTACAAATGAATCCAAAGAGCTTTTAATGCTGTACTGATGAACATCGGGGTGTAAGTCACTTTACATGCCCCTGGCGGATTAACGAAGACAAATATAATACTAAAAGGAATATTTGTTTAGACGTTTCTACTAACGGATAGCGTCTTATCGGGGATTTGCTTATTTCAATAGAAGATCCCTTCCGCTAAATTTCTTGGCGGTCAGCGAGGATGGTCGCTTAACGGGGGGCGTCTTATCGGGGTTTAACTGTTGTTTAAAAGCCTATTCTATGTAAAACGGCAGTTCATGAAAGTAAAGTGCTCCATAGTATGTAGTTCTCTATAGTGCTGTTTTTATATATTTCACGAAATATTATTATTCGAAACCATCAATATGTTCAGATTTATGAGTATGAAATGTCCAAAAAAGAAAAAAACATCCATTATAAATTATTAAAACATGGTAATTTAACAGAAATATGCATTTCGGCTATCTTAGCCCTCTTCAGTTTCATATTTCTGTAAAATTACCATGTTTTAATGGAGAAAACTTTTATTAGATGGTTTTTAGTGAAGAAAGTATGCTGGTACAGTATATTGATTTTGTTAAAATTAATAATAATGGCTAAAGGGAGAATCAATAAATGACATTTTCTACAATATATCAGTATTGTAGAAAATGTCATATATAAGGAAAAATAGTTTAAAGGGATATTAATGCTAATAATTCGGATGCTAATTATCAACATTTTCGTAGAAATGTTAATACTAGTAGCTTTTCACGCTCATGTTTAGTGGGATAAATATTCGTGAAAATATAAAATTCACGTACATCAAATTGGACAAATCTATTTTTAAAAATTTGCAATCGTCAGTATCACACTTTTCCAAAGTTCTTAAGTTTAATGTCGTACGATATTGTATATGATATATCGAGATAGAATACGATAGTTCGCGCGTAGTCAAATGATTGCCTTGTATTTCCACGTTTTTCTCTGTCAGATCGGCAAGTTTTTTTATATCACGTGCGATTTCTCTAAATTTGAAAATATACATACCGAGAACTATTAGTAGATTTCCTATTCCTTACCACAGTTTTGCACTTTCCGCCTATTTTTTGCCAAATATTCTCAAAATTAAGTTTCATGTCTTTGTGATTTTTTTTAAAAATCTTACCTATGATTAATAAACTTTCATAATTTTCAAATAACCCAATTAATTAATCATCAAAAAATTTGCAAAAGAAAAAATTCCAATAAATATCGAAAATAATTCAAATAACTTTTTTTTACAATAATTCCATAATTATTTGTGTAAAAAGAGTGAATTTTATATCTTCTATTACAATAGACATTTTATTAAAATTAATACGAATCATATTCCTGAATATTGTATTTATGTGGTACTATCCTTAATGATTTATGCACTTTCGTGCCTCTTGGTATGAAATAGAAAAATGTGTGCCATTGTAGAAAATAACTAAAAAAACAGTTTTTGTGATGGATGTTTATCCACCATAAAAATAATGGAAACATGCAGCGATTAATTTATTATGTCATAATACTAAATCGACTGCGGACATAGATCAATCACTGCATTGGATGCAAAATTTATTTGATGCAATCACTTAACAAAATTAAAGAACATATATAAAGGCATTTAATTAAATCAACAATATATGATAAATACATAAAAAATTTTTTATAAAATAATTTGAGAAATGGCTTACAAAAAATTATTAATATTTAAGATTTTCTAAAATTGCCTACCGAACTTCGTTCATCCACATCATATCTACGGTAATCTATATAAAAATATGTATCCGGAATACAAATTGCAATATATAGAACAAAATGTATTATTTTTAATCCAAAGAAGTACTGTCGTCAATTTACGATGCCTGTCTGTTTTATGTAAGGAATATACTGCACTAAGCAACCGTTCTGTAATTTTGAGTTCAATAAAGTGGCTATTTTCCATTCTTTGATTTTACTTTTTTTTAATTCAAAATTATCACGTTTTCAGCATTTCTTAATGCCATCTTCAGTTACAAATAGACTTATTCTAAATTAGAAAACGTTCTGTTACGTTCTAAAAAATCTTTTTTTAAAAAACTGTTCTAATTTAGAATAAGTCTATTTGTAACTGAAGATGGCATTAAGAAATGCTGAAAACGTTTTTACAGTATTCTAAATAAAAGCTTTTTTCCTTTTGTACTAGCTAGTAGTGCTGACTGTGAGAGAACTTTGTTTAAATTGATTGTAAGCAGTTTTATGTTTTAGAAGAATTATAGGTTTTTTTTAAATTTTAGAACTGAAATCCATTCATTTTTTTTAAATTAATCAAGCTAATTAACATGTGATTTCACTGAAAATATTTATTCAACAAATAACTAACAGATGGTTAATTTGTTTCTTTGCTAAAACAATTTTTAGAAATTCTCTTATGTAAATCCAAACACAAATAGGTAGTTTACAATTACCATTTAAATGAATTATTTTTCAACAAGTACTAAACCTGTTGTGTTATTATGTCAAGAAAATAGTTTATTACATTAACCAATACTGCAAATAAAAATGTTACCAGATTGAGAGAATTTTTTTCTATGATGGCCAAAGTTTAATTTCCTAATCCTGTATATTAAATTCATATAATTTTATGATTTAAAGATTATTTTTTAAAAATACTTTTAATTTTATACAAATTTATGTAAGTCAGATTAATACAAGTTAAAGAGCAACTCTATAGGACTTATTTGATATTTTTAAAAAGCAATCCTAGTTATTAACAAGTATTTTAAATGAAACAGCAGAGCTATTAATCATGCATTTGATGAAAATAAAAGAAATTTAAATTTTTTTAAAATGCAAAATTTTTGATGTTACTATATTGTGTAATCTCTTCTTTTTAAGGTATCATGATATAAATTTGCCTTTTTTATAGAAATTACAGTAATAAATGAATACTATTTTGAGATTACTGTAAATTTTGAAAGGAGGAAAAATAAGTGAAATTATATGAATTTTTTTTTTGTATGAGCATTCCACAGAATGCTTGTTCTCAACTCCTTAAAAATGAATTTAATATACGAAATTTTTAATACCATGACTTTGATTCATTCTTAAGTAAGTTAATCATCAGATATTGTTTAATTATTGTTTATATGAGTGATTTAATTAAAAGTTTGTGCTAATTTTACTTTTAAAATAAATTCCTTCTAAAAAAAACTTGAAATTTTAATACTATTACTTTTGAAATTATGAAAACCACAATTATATATGCACATTACAAGGCTGAATTAATGAATTCTTATAATTTTTAAGTTTCTATAAAAGTTCATTAAATTTTATTAAAAACAAGCATTTGTAACTTATACTTAAATATGATATGATTTAGGCCATCTTACTAAAACGAGGAGAATTCATTTTTACATATAATATCAGATCATTCAATAAGTAATGCCATTTTTTGAGTGTGTAAAGAAAACTAACAAAATTTACCTAGAAAGATATTTTAAATATCATAATAAGTGTATACCAGTACTTACAAACCTTCCCCCAGTACTTACAAACCTTCTCTCGTTGTTCAACAAGTTTTAGAATGTCAGAATGAAAGACCATAGATTTCAATCCAAAGACTCAGACAGGGTTTAGTGCACCTCCTTGACATTTCAAAGTTTTTCTCCAGAAAGATAGTGCTCGAGGCTGCAAAACAGATGGTAGTTGGATGGTGCAAAGTCAGGGTCATATGCTGGATGGGGAAGTTTTTCTCATTCAAACTCTTAAAACTTGATAAGTCTTTTTGTCTGTCTGTGATTTTATATGGTCACCATGCATTTAAAATTAAAATTGCCAGATATTTTTTCTGCAAGGCAGTGCATAGACACACTAGCTGCTGACAATAGACTTCCCCTGTAATGATTTGGTTTAATGGCAGACGCTCATAATGGATTGCATATCCCACCAAACATTCAGTAAAACCTTTTGTGGAACATGTCAAGATTTAGCCACTACTCCAGGCAAAATCTGTTTAGGAAGCCACTGGTGTATTGTGCTTAAATGTTGTGGTACAAATCAATTTTTCATCTCCTATAAACCACTCTTTTCAAAAACAGCTCTCTTTTCATGGGAGAGCAAAAAGTGCAAATGTCCACATTTGTTACAGATTTTGTGGTGTGAGCTAATATTTCATTCTATATCAAAACTGGGTAAATGAATACATTTACCCAGTTTTGATATATAATGAAAGTTCTGTAATATTCCTGTGAATAATTGAATGGGATGAATGAATGATTGTGGTAAATTACTTAACTGTTGCTTCTGGATTCCTCTCAACAGCAACTCTCAGCACATGACAATGTCATGTGCTGAGAGTATGCAAATATGTCGACCAGTTGAGCTGGATAATGATCCTGATCAACTGGTGGACATATTTGCAAGGGTCCTGTTCCCAAACTGGAATTTCTGGAACCATTCTTGACATTTTTTGATATTCAGGGTACCCTGCCCATATACGGTATTGATGTTTTGTATCACTATAGTTGCTGTATGTCCTTGGTTAAACTCATACAGCATAATATGGCTTATCTGCTCTTCAGACAACCCTCATTTCCAAGACACTTTAATGGCACAAAGAATGCATGTACGACTGTTGTTTTCTGCCTCACATTACATGAAGAGCATGCCATGAGATATATCTTATCATGCTCTTGGTCTACTTCATCATCTGATTGCCAGAAGCAGTTCCATGAGATATGCAAAAAACGACATTACTTATTTTATATATAGATATCAAGTCATCCCATAAGTTTGTATACTATAGAACTCATTTTTACATATTAATTTAGTATAAATTATACTAAATTGACATATTGCTCATTTGCTGCAAGAGTGGCACAACTCAAAAATAGTGATTTTTCAGAAAACACTTTTAAAGATTTTGAAAAGAATATTTCAAATTCAATGAGTGCAACAACGACACAACATGCCTTCCAGAAGCGAGTTTTGCAAATTGAATTTGGCACTTTACCAGGCGAAAGTATATTTCAAAGCGATTCCTTCTATGCCAATAACTGAAAACTCCCAATTTTTGAGTTGTGACATTCTTGTAGCAAATGAGCAATATGTAAAAATATGAGTTCTATTATATTACTTACACACACACACACACACACACACACACACACACAAATAAATAATAAATGATAAGTAATGCAGATTTAGCTGCCAGATTACTGTAAACCCACATAAGAACTTTTATATTTGCATTTTAGAACTATGATTAGAGTATATTAAAAGATTTTTTTTGTTCATTTTAGTGAGGTGCACTGAACTGACTTGCTTAGTCTAAGTCAGGGGTGGTCAATCTTTTATAGTTCATATGCCAAATCTTTAATTTTTTAGTTAAGATGCACTATACAAACTTCAGCCCTTTTAAAATATGATAAATATAACTTAAACATATCCATATTGTATGTATGTATGTTATGTATGATATGTATAAATGAGATATCTCTAATAGCACACTACCACGTGGTTACTAAGCCTAATCAAAGTATAACTTAAGCATATTACAGCTAAATAAGATAACGTAAGCTATAATTAATAGAAAATTAGAGAAAGATTCAAAAAATTTAAAAACCTTTTAATACGAATCTGAAGTTCAATAGTTTAATAAAATAATATACAGCACAGTACTCGATATCCACCATTAATTTAATAACAGAAGTCTCACTGAGGTCACGAGCAACAATCATGTGGCCATTATGATCCAATGAGACTGCTCAGTTAGCAAAGACACGATCATAGTTATCCAATGATGGCGGCCGGTTGGCCGAGTGGTAATGCATTGGCGTGCCACGCAGGATGACCCAGATTTGTATCCTCAGTCCGGCATCTCCTGAAAAGATTTTTCAGGATTCTGGGCCCAACTTGCACCCACACTCATGGGGAGGCCGGATAATGAAGGATGGGGATTGCCTGTTTAGGAAGCCGCTGGTGTTTGTGCTTAAATGCTGTGGTACAGAATCAATTTTTCAACAAAACAAAATCAACAAAATCGTGCGATTTCGGATTTATGTAAGTATAATGGTTTGAAAAACCGCGGCAAACTGAATCAATAAAAAATATAGAATTCGGAAAAAACTGGGTTATACTAAAACAGCATTAAATGGAGCAGCGTTAAGTGGGGTCTTATTGTAATTTAAGTCAATTACAATATATAAAATCAATTTCTAATAATCAATACATGTCTTTAAACCTTCCTGTATAAATCCCCTAACAAACAAAAGTTGTTTTATAAAAATCCATTCAACCGTTCTTGCATTATAAGTGAACACATGCACACAAGCATCTCAGATTTATAATATATATAGGTAAATTATATAAGAAATATTAATTTTTCTTCTGGAGTTCAGTGCACCACTTCTAATCATGCAATGTGCCACTTTTGGCACAAGCACAATAGGTTGACCACCTCTGATCTAAGTAAAAGATATTTCATATGTGCATATTGTTTCTATTATATTAGGATTTGGAAGTTATTGAATTTTTAAAATAAAAAGCTTGGCTTATGATTTTTGTCAATGAAAAAGTTTCTATAAAATTTTTACTTTACTATAATTTTATTCTTTTTAATGATTGGAAAATAAAATTTCATATTTCATTAAAATATTCAATTGTAATCTAAATAAGAGAGTTTTGAAAATTATTCAAAATTAGCTTTATTCATAAAAATGACAAGGTTAAAAATTTTATCACTCACTTTTTAGTTATTTTCAATATTTTCTGAGGTTATCTATAGATTTTACTAGAGGAATGATAATTTCATTAAAATTTATAACAGAAAAGATATTTGATAACATTTTGACCTCTAAGATGATCCTCATAGCTAGAAACCAATAATGGTTTATAGTAACAAAAATTTAGTTTGCATTTAGTGTATTTAATTTCTTGGCCAAAAATGTATATTTTACTTATATAATTTCATATATAATCCTAAAACACAAAGAAATGAGTTCATTTCTTTTTAATTTGTTATAGATAAATTATATTCAATTAAATAACCAGATATTTTTAGAATAACTCAGAATTTTGTTAATTTTAATTATTTTAATTTGCTAGGACATATTTAGCATTGGATTGAAGATTATATCAAGAGTGGTAACAAGTATATCATGTTATAGATAACTTCCTAATGTATGATTTTAAAATTTATGCTTTGTCCTTTTCTACAGGGAGTGAGATAAAGCATGAGTTTTAATACAATCATTTTAAAAATAGATGAAGATTGCATCTGCAATCACTAGCTTTATATCAAAAGTAGACAATCACCAAACTGAGCTTCTCACAAGACAAAAAAACTCTAAAGCTGTAAAATATTCTCATGAACTCTATGATCCAGTTCTAAAAACATTTAGTTTTATAAAATACAATGATCAAAAATAATATCAATCTTCTATATTTATACCTATATAAACAAACTGAATAAATAATTTTAGAATGAAGATTAAAATAAAAATAAATAAAACAACCTTTTATATAACCTTTTCTTGTCAATGTAAAAATAAAATAAAAAAAATAAATGGCAATTTTGCATTAACAAATTGGAAAAATTTCTTCTCTAAGTATCTTATTTAATCATTTGAAATTTATTTTTATATTCAAAATGTCATGAAATCTTTCTATTAGATGACAATCTTCTATTTAGCAGAATTGTTTATTCAATTTCATTAATAAGAATCATAATAGTCAACAATACAATATATAAGTAGTATTCAAATGACATTTAGGATTGGTTTTGTTTAATTAAATATTTTAAAACTATACTAAAACTGAGAGGAGCAAAAATTTATATATAAATTACAATAATTACCTTTTTGGCAGCATGGATAATTTTGATATTTTACATTTTTCTACTTTATGCATAGAATTTAAACCTATATAGACAGACATTTAAACAGATTATTAAATTATGAATGGAAATACCTAAAATTTATGGATTTCTCATTATAGTAGTCTTCTAGTTAGAAACATTCATACTTACAAATGTGAAATTTCATAAACTGTTACTTACAATTGCTTTTACTTACACTTATAGACTATTCAGCACTTTTAGCAGTTAAGTTTTACTTTTGTTTTTTACGTTACGAAGATGGCTTGATAGCCGAAAACGTTCGTAATGTAAAAAACAAAAATAAAACTTAACTGCTAAAAGTGCTGAATAGTCTATAAGGTATAAGTGAAATTTCATTTTCAAGTTCACAAAATTTCAAAAATTCTTCAATAACTTTAAACAATATTATAGCAGAATGCTCTAGTGACCAATATAATTTAAAATTACACAGTTAATTAACATATTACAGCAATATTTCGAGATGGTGGTGATTATACCAAAAAATGCTTATTTTATATTTAGAACTTTTCATTAATCTGTGAAATAAGAAACTTCTAATTGGTCATTTGTGAAATATATTACAATATACAGTATATAAAGTTATTTCAGTACTTTTGGAATCAAAATAATAGCATTTGAGTTATGAACAATTTGATTTTCAAACAAAATTTACATACCAATTGTGTACTATAAAAAAATAATGATTATAAAATAATAGCATTTGAGTTATGAACAATTTGATTTTCAAACAAAATTTACATACCAATTATGTACTATAAAAAATAATCATTAAGTTTTTTATAAATATTCTATCAGAATCAATTTTCATGTTTCTTGACATGCTATTAGAGAATAAGCAATTACAATTGACATCTAGCAGGGATTGCATAATATGTAATGCTCATTAGATGCCAATTACAACTATCTTTTGTTTATTATTATTATTATAACAGAAATAGCATGAGATAAATTTGACACTCATTACCTGTATTGTACATATATATTTAATTTATATTAATATCTTTTATAGCTGAAATGAGTGATAAACCAAAAGAGTATATTGTACCTGTGCGGCATATTATGTCAATAGAAGACATGCCAAGATGGGAAAAATCAGAGGTATGTTTTCATTTTTTTGATATAAATTACTTTTTCTAATAATTGCAAATGATCTTATTTTCCATTTATACCTTTGGAGAAATTTAATTATTGATATTATGAATAAAAAGTTGTTTTTTAAATAAATTTTCTTATTTTTTCTAATTAAATCAGTTTTCTTGTTTCTTGTTTCTTGTTGCAAGAATTATTCAACTAATGCCAGAGACAGATTGTAACAATTATATTGGTCAGTTAGAACCATATTAATTGTCTGATATTTGCAATTTAAAAATGTTATTCTGTAATAATAATTAATTGAGAGAACTTCTGGTTTTCTTATTAGTTTATATTTCTAATAATTGCAAATGATCTTATTTTCCATTTATACCTTTGGAGAAATTTAATTATAAATAGTAATTTTAATTATTGATATTATGAATAAAAAGTTGTTTTTTAAATAAATTTTCTTATTTTTTCTAATTAAATCAGTTTTCTTGTTGCAAGAATTATTCAACTAATGCCAGAGACAGATTGTAACAATTATATTGGTCAGTTAGAACCATATTAATTTGGTCTGATATTTGCAATTTAAAAATGTTATTCTATAATAATAATTAATTGAGAGAACTTCTGGTTTTCTTATTAGTTTGTAGTATGATAGTAGTTGAAATAATCTCAAAAGTTCCTTCATAACTTTTCACATGGGTTTTTTTTCCTGATATCTACAATGAACTTTATCTTCTGACCTGGTTGCCACTCCAGCTAGAAGCCACATAATAAGGAACTGCTAGCATTCGCTTGTCTCAAAACGGAATTTTAGTATTTCCTTTCCTACACAGAGATAAGGAAGTTTTCTACAAAGACTTTCTTGGTCTGTAGTATTTGCTGTTTTTTTTTATTAAGTCTTCTCTTTTTCTCAGATATAAATTTCATCTTAAAATTGTGCAACAAATTGCCAAAATATTTTTACAATTGTAAGTTTTCTACAAAGACTTTCTTGGTCTGTAGTATTTGCTGTTTTTTTTTATTAAGTCTACTCTTTTTCTCAGATATAAATTTTATCTTAAAATTGTGCAACAAATTGCCAAAATATTTTTACAATTATAATTTGCCTGAAACCAAGGATGGTTTGAAACCAAGTGCTGTTTAAAATCTCCTGGACTTTATGACAGTTCCTAAACCTAGTCTCCATAATGCTATTTAATGAAACTTAATAAAACAACTTGAATATGAGAAAATCTGTCATTCATTAAATATTTAATGATAGCATATATGGTTCTAATGAGTAATAAATAACTGATAAAATTTTTATTTTTAGGCATATACTGAATATGTAGGATTTATATTAGCAATGAATGAAGCAGTGAAAGGGAAGAAAATATCAGATGCTAAAGACACAACTCCAGTTAATATTTATTGAGTTTTAATTTCATACATGTATGACACAAATCTGATATAATTACTTTTATAGGCAGTGGATCAACTAATGTCACTTTTAGAAAAACTCAACTCATGGATTGTGGAAATACCACCTATTCAACAACCCCAGAGATTTGGAAATAAAGCTTTCACCCAGTGGTATAATAGATTAAAAGATGTAAGTTTATATCATCATCATTTTTGCTTTCTTGAATTTGAAAAGTTATTAAAATTTAATGTAGTAAATATACAGGGTATTTGAAATAAAGTAACTTTTGCTCTGCTTAATCTTTAACTTTTTGCATATCATTATTGGCATCTGAGACAGAGACAAACAATAGAATTTTACAGCTGCAATTTGTGGGTCCTAATTGATTTATTGCAGCTGTTTTTATGGTTTTCAAAAAAAGGACCTTAATGATTTCTTATGATGATTCCTAAATGTTTTCTGGCTGAAATTTCTTATTTTAAATGATTTTTATGAAAATTTATTTGAGTATTTTTTGGAGATTTGCTTTTTTCTCTCCCCTTCTTTCTCTATATTCTAGATTGCTGTGTTTATTTTGTTCCAATTATATATTAAAATAAAGTTAATTACCCATATTTCTTGCAAAAATTAATTTTTTATAGTAACTAAAAAAAATATTAAAAAAATATAGATAATACCAAAATTTTGCTTAATTCTGTTAAAATAGGCAATATTTTTTACTAATCATTGATTTCTTATTTCATTTTTTTATATTTTTGTCAAAAAAACAAGAAAATACTAATATAAACAAAGATATGCCATTAAAGGAGGCAATGTACTTTTGTTGTTTTATTTCTGTCACTCCTTTCCTACACTATTCCTGCCAAGCCTACTACATCCCGGGAAGTGTGGTATGGGGAATGGAGTGAGTCAATCATTGGGAGGTCCAATAAAAATAAAGAATATAATAGCTGTTTATATGAGACGAGACATGTAAATAAATAAAAAAACTTTAGATTTTTGAAATCAATTTGAAAATTTATAGAATATTAAATTAAAAATTATTGAAATTAAAAAAAACACTTAAGAAATTAACAGATATTCAGAATGTAAATTCTAATTTGTATTTTCAGAATATTGTAGATTTGTTAAAAGAAGCATTGTTTCCAGAATTTCATGATGCCATAATTGAAATATCAGTTTACTTACAAGAAAGTTTTGGAAATTCAACACGAATAGATTATGGAACAGGTTAGAAATAAATAATTATTAAGATTTCTAATTAAAATTCCATTTACATATGTAGAAATAAATTTAAATTTTTCTCTTCAGGTCATGAAATTTCATTTGCAATGTTTCTTTATTCTCTCTTCAAAATTGGATTATTTCAGCAATCTGATGCTGCTGTGGTTATTCTGAAGATATTTAACAGGTATTTTTTAAAGAAAGCATAAAAGCCTTCATTAGGATAATGTTTAATTAATAACAATAAAATAGTACAATTAAAACATTTTGATTTATTCAGCCATCTTTTGAATGTGTGTTCTGAACTGAAAGATGGTTGAATAAGTCAAAAACATTCTTGATTTTTAGTTGACTGTTATCTAGATAACTTTTATATTTTCTTTGATAATGGAAATAACAAAAATGCATTTGGAAAGACCAATAGTTTTGTTTGACTGAGTGATTAATTTCTTGTTGTAATACTTAAGTTCTAATACATTTTCTATGCTTTTGTTTTGTATTTAGTGTTTATTTTTAGAAGATTAAAAAAAAGCAATTAGTTCTTTTTAGAAAGAACTGTTGCTTTTTTTTAATTATCTAAAAATTAGAAATGACAGTTTCTACTGATTAGGTATGTAGTTTTTTAAGGGTAATTTTGAATAAATAAATTATATAGTTTATTATATAAGGATTAATTACTTTAAAATACCTCATAAAAATCTCACCAGAATCTTTTAAATGCATTTTCATATATTGCAAAGCATTGAAGACATCTGAATTCTTTGTCATTTCTGTAATTAACCAGTTTTGTTATCTTAGGAATTGTTTGTTTAGTTTCTGTAAATTTTTCATTGAAATATTTAATAAGGTCTGATAATGTATCATCAACAATTTCAGATTTTGATGATTTTGTATGATTCAAAAACATTTTTTAAGTTTTCCATAACATTCACTATTATTTTTTTTTAGTATAATTTGCTTATCTCTTGACGATGGAATTAAATATTCTTTCTTTAATATATTTATAGCATTGATATATATGATCCATATTTTCTTCATTTTCATAATTGTTTATTTATACCAGCTCTTAATCTTCTGGATTTATAGGATAACTATCTATGATTAAATTTTTTCACATAAGTAATGGTACATGTCTATAACTAAAAGAAATAATATAAAGTTCATTGTAAAATTGCTTGATGTTTATATTTGAAGAATTCAATTATTCCCAAGGATAATTTGATATACAAGAAATTAGACTGCTCCAATGAGCACTGTTCCAATTCAAAAATTTTATATTTGATTGCTCATTTGATATTTTCCCCATTTTGAATGATTCAACAAAAGGTTTATGATTAGAATTTAGTCCTGCAATTTCTTCTATAGTATGTTTCTCTAAACTTATATCATCATTTCTGGTTGGAAAAATCAATGATTTGTTTGAGATGATTGCAATTGACATTATTAAAATTTTAGCTTTGAATAATTGTTTATATAATTATAATTCATCTTGAAATTCCACCAAGAAATATTGAAGTTATAATCTCCCTATAAGATAATATTTGTTGCATTGCTATATTTTAACAGATTATGTAGTTTTTCAAGCTTTTAGATTTGAAATGATGACAGATTTTTTAGAAGATTGAGCAGATATTTAAATCTCTGCTCAATCTTCTAAAAAATCTGTCATCTACTCATTTCATTCCATAACATCAACTTCAACAGAAATGAAAACTACATTGGCTTCACCAGAAGAAACTTATCCCAAAGACTAAAAGAACAAAGGCAACATAATGGAAGATTCAATAGCTGCAGCATTATCAATAAGAGCTTTAGAACAATATTAACTTCTGTTGGTATAAAATCAAAATTATATAGAAAATAAATTTGAAAATAAGGCTATATAGCCAAAGCCTGCAAATTCAACATCAGACAAAAACAGAAGTCATCATCAACATGTGGTTTTCGCTATTCGGAAGTGGCTTACTGCTATTCTCATATGAATTTTCTTGTTTATTTTGAGTCTAATAGCTGATGACAATCCTTGAATGGATCAAAAATGTTTCCATTTAATTCTTGTTTTTTCTGCTAAAAGTGCTTTATTTTACTGCTATTTTAATTTATTGCTGATATTAAGAATAAACACGATACTTGGAAATAACAGCATTTAATAAATTACGACTAAATTTAATGAGACATTTTTGGATGATAAATAATCGTCATCAATATTCAATAATTTTGTATTCTATTTTTAATGCTGAAGGGGACACATCTATGTGATTTGGGCAAAAATTTGCCAAAATATCGAATTTTCGTTTTTACGATTTTTGTATTTTATAAAGTCTTCTGTATCATTTGATATAAAAATTATGTGAAAAAACAAATTATTAATGTCGCAATCAATACCTTTAATGTAAGATAATGTTATAATTATAATCTATGAAAACTCTTTAAAGCTGTTTTCTCAAAATGCTATTTTTGCCATTTTTCCAATCTTTGGAATTCAAATTCTCTAAATCTAATAATTATTTAGCATAAAATTTTGCACAGATTTAAAGTAATATATTTAGCAGGGGGGTAAGGTAGTTTGAATTATAACTTTTTTTTTATATTAATTTTTTAATGCGGTAGTGGTGAGTCACTATTACTGTTTTTGAAAAAAAGGTTGAATTTTGAAAAACTTTTTTAAAATATTTAAACAAAAAAATACCTTACCCCCTGGCAACATGCTTTAAGAGTTTTCTTAAGTAAAAATTAATTAATTATATCTTATTATTTTTTAAATTTTGATTTCCTAGCAGGTTATAGTAATTTTTTCATTATTTTCTTTTCAGGGAAAAAAACAACTATTTTTTAAATTTTGATTTCCTAGCAGGTTATAGTAATTTTTTCATTATTTTCTTTTCAGGGGAAAAAAAACTATTGAATAGGGTTTCTTTCTTTTAATTTAATATACAATTAAAAATTTCATTACTATAGCTTCATAAATAAAAAATATGAAAATCACATAGGTGTGTCCCCTGAAGATGGTTATTTATCAACCAAAAATGTGCTTCATAATAATAATGTAAAATCACATAGGTGTGTCCCCTGAAGATGGTTATTTATCAACCAAAAATGTGCTTCATTATTATTATTATTATTATGTTTTAATCCAGCAGTTATGAATATTTTTTACTAAAAATAATAATACACAAAAGCCCTTTAGCAGTCAAAAGATTTTATTCAGTAATGTTTTCAATCAATTGGCATCTTCTTCAGCTGTTGTTAGTTTGTGTTCAGTGCAGTCTCATTGAACTTATATTACTTTTTATTATTTTTAAAATTGCACTTATGGGAAATAAAAGTTCAACTAATAATTTAATGACAACTCAAGTTATTACAATAATTTAAAATCTATTTGCATTTTAAGAGGATCTCCTGCATATACTGTATTATTATTATTATTCCTTGGGGCAGAGAAAATTAACCAATTAATTTACCCCATTTGTAAGAGGTAACTACATAGCAACTGAAAATGCTATTTGCTGCTAGTGATCTTCCATATTACTACTGATAAGATTTGTGTTTTCTGTGGTAGCAACTGAAAATGCTATTTGCTGCTAGTGATCTTCCATATTACTACTGATAAGATTTTCTTCTTTCTTTGTGTTTTCTGTAGTCTTCTCACTTCATTCCTTAAATGGCTAAACTTCTGAGCAATAACCTTTGCCTCTTTCAATAAATACAAATATATATATTTTATCTTCTAGTAAGAAATATTTGATTTAAGTTTTAACAGTGCTATATTACACAATGTAAAATATTTAAATTTTTAAAAATTCTTAATGTTTAAATTAAATTTACAGATACGTGGCTTTAGTCAGAGAATTACAGCAAACATACCGAATGGAACCTGCCGGTAGTCATGGTGTTTGGAGTTTAGATGATTATCACTTTCTACCATTCATTTGGGGTAGTTCACAGCTAATAAGTAAAGTAGTTAATGAAATTCATTATTTTCTGATTATCTTAAAAAATTGAAATAACAGATTGATATATTTCAGATCATCCACAATTAGAACCAAGATCTTTTTCTGAAAATAATATAGCATCTGAAAATGCAAAAGAATACATGTTTATGGCATGCATAGAATTTATTAATAAGGTATGCTAAGTTTTTTCACATCTTGATGATGTATTATTGGACCAAAAAATTTTTTCAATTAATTAATTTAATTTTACTACCAACTGAATTACAAGATTGAAATAATTTTTTAGGTTTTATTTTGAAATTATTTTAATAATAAATTGTGCATAAATAACAGCAAATATTGATCAGTTACTAACACAATTTAACTATGAAAAACATAATTATAATTCATTCAATGAAGAGTAGAAGTAGGCTACCAGGATATACAATAAGTCCCAGACTTACATAGTTAATTTGTCTAAAAAAATTTCTCCATAAGTTGAAAAACTGCATAAGTCCAATGATGCTTACATTTGATGCACGAAAAATTGAGTGCATTAGCAAATAATGACCAAATGAAATTTATGACCAAACTTAATGCATAGATAAGAAAATTTAAGGCTATACATTATATTTTTACAAAAAAGTAAATTATTCAATGAATTTTTCCATTTCAGTTTTATGGAAATTTAAAAAAAAAAACTGAAGATACTTGCACATCCGTATATTTCCGAAATCATATAAATCTAAACCACATACATGAGGACCTACTGTAGTATAAATTAGTTATTCCAGCTCATATGATGATTTAGATTACCATTTTTTTAGATATTACCTGAATTAATTAAAAAATTTATATATAAGATTTTTTATTAAACTGTCTTACTTGTTGCTGAATATTTAATTTCTCAAAAAACAACAACTTATTAAGAAATGGCCAACTTATTAAGAAATTAATTACTTTATTGACTTATGACATACTATTTTTATTACATTTCAAGCATGTACAGGCATTCAAGTTAAAAACATAATTCATATGTAAATTTTGTTTATAATTTGGATACTATTGTTATGAGGCCCAAAAGTACTGAAATCACTTTATAAATTGTAATATATATTATAATTAAAAGGTTAAGACTATCAATTTTATAAACTTTCAGTAGCTGGGTATCGAAAATCTCATTAACAAAAGTTTTGATTCTTGCCAGTTCAAAAATAATGATAGTAGTTAAACTAAACTCTCAGAAGGGAATTATTGTTGGTTTTCTATATACTGTGGTAATATAGGAGCTCTCTTTTGCTGTTATAGATGATATAAAATGACTGCTCACTACTTAGATCTAATATATTTGATCAACTTTTAAAGTGAAACCAAAGAATTCATTAGTAAAAACATCAGAGCTAGGAAAAATGTTATTTTTGTCCCATATAATGAATAGGTTATTGATATACCTGCAATATAATTTGGTTATAGAAGAAGAACTTCTCTCCATTTTAAGACCTATTTCTGCTAACATGCTTGCTAGTGGGCTGCCTACAGGGACACCAATAGTTCGCTTGTAAGATTTCTCTTTAACATGTAATAAGAGTTGTAACATATTATATGTGCAATTTCTCTACAGATCTTTGCTTTATTGTTCTGTTCCAACAGGTTTTTTCATTTAAAAAATGATAAAAATATAGGCATTTGGTGCTAGACTGAGTGATGGATATAATTTCTGAAAGTAAGATGGCAATGATATCTGTTTCTTCTCTTTTAATCTTTTTTACAAATTCATGATGATAATTACTAGCATATATGATTTTAATTTCTTAAGGGCCCAGTGTGCTACACATTTTTCTATTGTCATAGAAAAATATATAGAAAAGGCATATATATAGAAGGAATATATAAAAAGGCATTTGCCACTCTATGAATCTTATAGATAAAGGTTGTTTGTGTGTTTTAATGTATGCAAAAAACATTATTTCTTGTATTTTTTCCTTCCTTTTTCATTTGGGAAAAACTTCATTCTTTCAAAATGGCCATTTATAAATATATCAGGAACTCATCTTTTTAGCCTCATTTTCTTGGAGATAGAACAAATGTTCAATTAAGTTCTGTGAGGTTTTTCCATTTTTGGTCAAAATCAGAATGTCCATTATAGATAAGCTTTTTAGCCTCATTTTCTTGGAGATAGAACAAATGTTCAATTAAGTTCTGTGAGGTTTTTTCATTTTCCATTTTTGGTCAAAATCAGTGATTGAAAGCAGCCAGTAGAACCCAGGCATTTTAGCACACTACACCTTCCATACTCCAAAGATTTTTGGTGCTGCTGACAACTTAGGGCTGTTTTTTTATGATGCACATTATGGAATCATTCTGAAGAGTTGTAGACCATTACTTCCCCATACTAGTTTAATGTAAGTTGAAGAGAGAATCAGTGATATCAAATCTTTAAATTAATTCTTAATCTATTTATTTCATCATCATAATCATTAATCGTTTGCTGATGATATTATGGATGTAAACTGTTCCCATTAAGTTTAGGAACAAAAATAGCTTAGTGACTCAAAATATTTTTGCTAAATATCAATTTTAGGTGCTGCTTGATTTTAAGTTTAGGAACAAAAATAGCTTAGTGACTCAAAATATTTTTGCTAAATATCAATTTTATATACAGGTGCTGCTTGATTAACAAACATCTGTACTTAGAAAATCTTCAAAAATTTTCATTATATTTGCTGCTAGAGCATTCTGTTAAATTACACAATTAGTTAGCACATTATAGCAGTTACAGCAAAAAACTATAATTGGAAATTGTTTCACAGATTTGAATAAAAAACTTATTGTATTTTGTAATTGGTCCAGTTGTGAAATATATTGCAGTTACAGCAAAAAACTATAATTGGAAATTGTTTCACAGATTTGAATAAAAAACTTAATATATTTCACAACTGGACCAATTACAAAATACAATATCTGAGTGTTGGGATTGTGATCAGATACTTTGTAAAATTGGCCATTTGACAAGTTAAACTTAAAATATGATGATGTTATCATTGATGGGTGAGTAAATGTGCTCAGAGTCCAGAAGTGTTGGAAGAATAAATAACTGACCACCACACTATACATAAAATTATCAAAATCAAGAAAACTACACTGCCTATCTTAACTTTCCAATTAGTTTTATTTGGATCTAAAAATTCAACACGCATGTATAATTCAACATAGAAGAAATTTATGCTCTTTTTCTGGGTATGTCCAATATTGCTCTGTGTATGTTACCTTTTTCCTATCATAATTTCATTGACAAAGAAATTCAAATCAAAACCATTATCTGACTGGAAGAATTCCTCTCCTCTTTCAGAATTGAATGATTGTAAAGTTAAAAAAATAATTTTTTCTCACATCAAGAAATCTGAAGTTAAATAATGCAGAGAGAAAAACTTGAGTTTACATTATATAATGATGCCAATTTCCTATTTTGAAATTCTTTCATAAAATTATTAAAAAGAAACATGAATCTTAAATGGTATTGTTTTCTTGTCTTTTGTATAATAATTAGCCATTCAGTTCAAGTTTTGCTTTCAATTGTAACATTGTTACATAATCTTAAGCACAATTGTTTGAGTCTTATGTTATTATAATACTAATTATTTAAATTTAAATAAAGAATTTACCAATGCTAAATATAATCATAAGAAAAAATATGCAGACACTGGATGCATTACAGAAATTACAAATTAAGTTTATACCTTTAGAAGCATTTATAATTGTAAATACATACAACTCGGTATGTTTTATTTTTTGTGAGCACATGCCTATGTGCAATAGCTCAAGTTCTGGTACATTAAATTATATGATTTTTTCAAAGGTAAAAACTGGACCATTTTATGAACATTCTTATACTCTCTGGAATATCAGTGGAGCACATAGTTGGAACAAAGTAAATTCAGGACTCATCAAGATGTATAAAGTAGAGGTAAGATATTTTGTATCTATAAAAAAATATGGATAATTTAACTTTTCTACATTAATTTTGTTATTGCCATAGGTGTTATCAAAATTTCCAGTGATGCAACACGTAGTATTTGGAAGTATTCTTCCTTTTCATCCTCATTCAGTCAAATGATGTGAATCCTCACTCAGTCATATTTAATGTTTTGTTGTATATAAATCAAGAATTTATCAATTGTATAAAATTTTTGTTGCAAATAAAATCAATATAATAAATATCTTTTTGTTATTAGAAGAAATGGAATTAAATACTTTGTTTTGAGATCATTTGATGGGGACACTGCTGTATAGCTAATTGCAGAGTAATATTAAATCAGCTGGTTTTTCACTTATCAATACATGGTAAAGTTTTTGGCCTCCCCTCACTTTCTATCTTCATATGGGGACACTGCTGTATAGCTAATTGCAGAGTAATATTAAATCAGCTGGTTTTTCACTTTACCATGTATTGATAAGTTTTTGGCCTCCCCTCACAATGATGCAAATGTGCTAGGGATCTAAAATTTGGTCCTCCAGTTCTTTCTCTACATATCTACACATTTCTCACACCTGTAGGACTTGGCAGATTGGGAGGCAAACTAGCTTTCCACAGCAGTAATGATTTCGTCATTGAAGAAACTTCTCTGTAAATGTTTTTTCATATTTTTGAACAAGAAGAAATTTGATGATAAGTTTAGAAAATATGGGGAATGGGGCAAGATTTCATAGCCATATTTATGCAGAAAAATGGCTGTTTCTATATATCAGTGTGCAGATGCATAGTCATCTAGCAGCAACACTTTTTCTTTGATACTGCCCCATAACTTGTAGCAAATTCCTGTAATATGTCCATTATTGATCTATTTTGTAATTAATCTCAGTATGACATCTTTGTTGTCCCAAAATACAGACAACATAATTTTTTGGATGATCTTTTCTTTGATTATCCTATATACTGGTTTAATGACATTGTGAAATGATGAAAACAGGAATTCGAGTCTCGCATGGTGTGAGATCTGGTGAATACGGTGGATGCTCGAGCACAGTAATGCGTTTGTCCGCCAAGAACTATTTCACAGAGCGCATTGTGCGCCGGGGCGTTGTCTTGGTGCAAAATCCACGTGTCATATAATGGACATTCCCTGCCATTGCTTTGTGGATTGTTTGTGCAATTTTTTCTTAAAGGAATCGTATCATGGCTCGATATTCAATTTTGTCCAGTATGATATTTTTACCAAGCTTCTAACTCCAGTTAAAACAAAAACATATTAGTAAGACAGTAAACTATATGCTTATCATTATTCATAATTTTACTTTTTCTTTGATACTGCCCCATAACTTGTAGCAAATTCCTGTAATATGTCCATTATTATTATTATTGATCTATTTTGTAATTAATCTCAGTATGACATCTTTGCTGTCCCAAAATACAGACAACATAATTTTTTTGGATGATCTTTTCTTTGATTATCCTATATACTGGTTTAACGACATTGTGAAATGATGAAAACAGGAATTCGAGTCTCGCATGGTGTGAGATCTGGTGAATACGGTGGATGCTCGAGCACAGTAATGCGTTTGTCCGCCAAGAACTATTTCACAGAGCGCATTGTGCGCCGGGGCGTTGTCTTGGTGCAAAATCCACATGTCATATAATGGACATTCCCTGCCATTGCTTTGTGGATTGTTTGTGCAATTTTTTCTTAAAGGAATCGTATCATGGCTCGATATTCAATTTTGTCCAGTATGATATTTTTACCAAGCTTCTAACTCCAGTTAAACTAGACTTGTTAAAACAAAAAAGCATATAGTTTACTGTCTTACTAATATGTATCATTATTCATAATTACAGATCTATAACACCCACAACATGATGATGAGATTAAGAATTTTGTGTCTTCAGTACAAGGGGAGACCATAAAGTAATTGCAGGAATCATTTTTAGCAACTTTAATTTCTCAAATATAAATAACAGATTTATTGATACTTCAAATCTGTCAATTATTTACAAATTGTTCTAGTTTAACATGTACCAGAGATTGTTTTTCTTCATATTATATATATGAAGAAAAAAAAATCTATCATTTAATGAAATTCTAAAACTTATTCCCTTTATGAAGAAGCTATCCCAAGTTTGCTCCAAAATAAACACTTCTAAAGAGCACATTGTTAAGTATATACAGCTATATGTGATCACCAAATGGAAAATTGATAAATTGTTAATTTACAGATAATTATATAGAACAATTTTTCAACTTATCAAATTTATTTTTGTAAAAAAATTCACTTATTCAAGTTTTTGATTACCCTCATCAGCATAATTAAGCAAAAAATATTTTATAAATTTTTTGAAACAACGACACTATAATTTTAATTACAGTAGTTTAATTTACTAAAAATACAAACTCTTAAAAAGTATTAACAATTCAACAGATGGTGTTGAGTTATAAACTATTAATAATTTGGACTGTAGTTATAAATTAATACAGTTTAAATATTATGTTTTACTGTAAACTTTATTACATAAATAGAAATTAAAAAGAAGCACTAAACTCCATTTCCGGATTAGAAGGTGGTACTTCTTCAAGATCCTGCAAAATTTAGAAAAAAATTAAGTTATACTTCTGTATATGAATGTAAATTTATAAAATTAACAGGCATTACACTGCTATTAATCCAGTAGGCTAGTTTATACACAAGGTGGGAAGAACTTTTATAATAAAGGAAATTCAGGCAATTTTACCGAGACTAGGACTAAATATGTTTCATTGCTGTATATTACATAGATTTGATGTAAATTAACAAATTCCAAATTTTTAATTTAATTCAGGCAATTTTACCGAGACTAGGACTAAATATGTTTCATTGCTGTATATTACATAAATTAAAAATTTGGAATTTGTTAATTTACATCAAATCTAAGTATGTTTTTTTGTATCTAACAGAAACATGTTTATTAATAATGTAACTGTTATAAGCATGCAGTTTCAATTCAATTTTTCAATTTTTTTGTACCGTATTCAATGTTAATTAATAGTTCTTTTAAATTTTCAAAAATAAATTGAAAAAAAATAAGCATTAAATTGTGTCTAAAAATTAATGAACCAATCCCTTTTTTTCCAACCAATTAAATTGTCTCTAAAAATTAATGGACCAAAAAAAGTATAACCATTAAATTGTGTCTAAAAATTAATGAACCAATCCCTAAGCATTAAATTGTCTCTAAAAATTAATGAACCAATCCCCTTTTATGTTTTCATTTTCAAAAATAAATTGAAAAAGTATAAGCATTATATTGTGTCTAAAAATTAATGAACCAATCCCCTTTTTTCCTTTAATCTTTATCTCATTTTACACGGTTATAAAGAACATATCCTCGACTTTTCATTATCTTCTATAGAATGAACCAATCCCCTTTTTTTCCTTTAATCCTTATCTCATTTTATGCAAAAGAACATATCCCTTTTCATTATCTTCTTTAGATCGATTTACATGGTTTACAGTTTAATATCTTCTTTAGATCGATTTACATGGTTTACAGTTTAATTGAACATATCTTTCTATTTTGTGTGAATTCTGCATCTCATTTTGAACGATTTTTCCAGGAACGTATCTACTGTGTAAATCGAGGGCTGAGTGTATTTATCAGTTTTCCATCATCATTATCCAAAAACAAAAACAACTATACACAAAATGGATACTGCCAGTATATCAAATCATTGCATCAATTGCAGAATAATGATAGAATTATCTAAAAAGCAATCATAAATAAATGTTTATCTTTCATGGAGTGAGCTTGTTAACTCTTGTGAATTCTTACTTAACTCATTACATCAGTTCCTATAGAGATAATATTAAAATCAGAAGTCTCATTCTCAGCTATGCAATTTGAACACAATAAAATTAAATCACATTGTTTAATCATTAATATATATCTAACAAAAATATAATCTTTAAAATCAAGCAAATTTTTATTGACAGATATCAATTCATCTGCATTAAAGCTCATCTATTTATCTTAGATACAATCTGGGAAGTTATTTAATCCCAGTCAGCTAGGCATTACTTTTGCTTCTTGGCTGCCATTTTGAATTTTCCGTTTCAAAACAGACGGAGTTTCTGCCGCAAAACCACATTATATTATATTATATAGCTATGTAAGTAGGTTTAAACACCTTTTGATGAATGTTTAGAATTTATTTATTAAAATGCATGTTCATATTTCAAGAAATACCTGTTTTTAAAATTTTAAATTTTCAAAAGTGAAAGTAACATTTAGAAAATAAACTTATATTAAAACTCTTCAAAATTATTGCCATATATTTTTTTGCATGTTAAAAATTATTAGATTATATATGTCAAAACAAGGTTCAGTTAATATTTTTTTAATGGAAATTAATGCTTTAAATCACTAGTTATATGTTAATTTAGATAGTTTGCTAAAACATGCTGAATTAAATTTTGTTTTAAACAAAAAAAATGATTTACAGAAAATATTACAGTATGCATAAAAAGTTGATTGCATCATGATAGCTTTTTATTCAATAAAATGAAAAAAATTAACGGAAAATGTTTTCTAAATTCAATCAAATCTCTGAAACTATATCAATATTTATTAAACAAACACAAACAATAAACTTCCTCAATAGTGGAAATGCTGCACCAAAGGCTAAAAGCCTTTACCTTAAGATGAAATATATAAAATCTACATAAATTTAATATTACGAGATTTATTTTTGAAACAGTTTCTATTAATTATACAGTGGTGCCTCGCAATTCGTTAGTCTCGCAATTCGACAATTGGGTTTCACAGGATAGCGCATGCGCGTGCATGGAATTGTGTGATGTCATTTGCTATTTAGATCAGTTCTTTTTGGACTACTTTAGTGTTTATCCATGCTGTTTAATTTTAATTGTGTTAATTTTCAATTCTACATAAGTAAAAAATTTGTAATTATTATTATTTTTTTGAGTGAAATGTAAGGGTTGAAGTAAAAAATTTGTAATTATTATTATTATTTTGAGTGAAATGTAAGGACAAATTTGTAATTATTATTATTTTTTTGAGTGAAATGTAAGGATGGGTTGAAGGAGAACTAACCAGAAGAATAATTCCGTAATGAACAACACTTGATTGAGTAAAGAGATGAAGAAAAAAATTGCAGATAAAGCGCGGAAAGGTAGAACAATTAAAATGTAACTCGAGTATGGCCTTCCTACGACAACTGTGGCAACGTTTTTCCACAGAGAGAGAAGATTATGGGTGCTAGGCTGTTGCTGGAAGATTTCATTCCAACATCCAAGGGCTTATAAATTGTGTGTTGTGTATAAAATAGTGTATTTTGTAATTTAATATGTTATACAATAGTAAAGCACATATAATAAAGTAAATAATATAGTGTATTTCTCTCATCTCACCCGTTAGGGGAGTGGGATGGGGACTGATAACGAATTAATCTATTTTCCATAGTCTTATATGGGAAATATTATTCCACAATTCAATATTAGTTCGGCGACAGATTAGTGTCGAATTGCGAGGCACCACTGTATTAATATTATACATGATTCCTCAACCATTTTACTCAAATTATTTCCATATATTAATAAAGGTATATTGTGAAATTGTCATCAGTTTATATTCATTCTAAATATTTATACATTTTTTTTTCTAATTTATCTGTTTGGGAAATGACTGTCCAATTTTATCTAAATAAATCGGACTTTGTGAAAATTGTAAAATTTGCCAAAGATAAATTTTACAGACAGAATTAATATGTCAAGTATTATTTTGATATTTTTCTGACATACTTAGGGTAATAATCTGATATATTCTAATACAGTACACCCCTCTGTTTTATACTTGTGAATTTATTATATGAAATATGTAAATTACTTTTATCAATTTAATGTTTTCATTTTGTTTAAATTCTAGCTTATTTTAGAATTAAAATTGTTTATAGTCAGAAGTCATATTGTATTTTCATGAATATGAAAAAATTATTAACTTCCAGACTTTATGTAAATTTCCCTCGTATAATAAGAATTATACTTACAACATCACTTTCATCATCAGCCATAATTTCATTAATATCTTCATCACTCTCATTTTGTGTAGTTTGTGACAAAATCTCTACTCCCTATTTGAAAATTTTTTTATCAGAAAACAATTATTTAATTTTGATTTGAAAACTAAGTAAATCTACCTGTAAATCTCGATTCTTCAAATTTCCCAACCAAAATGCATCTTTACATTTATTGAGTGCTAACATAGCTTTCACTCTATAAACAAATGATTCGAGAGTTCTTTTCATAGGAGGAACTTGTTTGGTTAAAATTATATCTTTTGTCACCTAAATATGACAAAATATCTTTCTAATAAAAAAAATTTGAATCAATAAGAATAATATATTATATACTGACCTTAGAATGACTGCATACATGTTGTAAAAACCGATTACTCAGCTGAAGAGTTTTTAATAGATTCTGTACTTCTGAAATATGATTCCGAAATACGTCATCCAGCAAAGGCATTCCTTGTTTTAAAAACATATCTACAAACTGTCTGCCATACTATAAAAAAACATTATATAAAGATAAATTCAATCATTTAGGAGAAGAAATTAAAATCATCATTACCTTTAGGGTATATGCAATATTTAATTTTCCATCAAATATCTGAAAATTAGTTCTTAATATATTATAATAATTAAAACTAGTTTAAATAAAAGTTAAAATCAATACCTTTATTAAATTTACCAAGACATGAAATATTTTCACTAACTTTGACCATTGCTTTAAGTTGCTTTCCTGATTCTAAATAATAATTTATATTATATTATTAATTATAGTTACTTATTGTTAAATATTTCATATATACTAGTTTATTTGATTCTGTTTATATTCTTAGATAAAACATCAGATATGAATATTTCATAATATCGTTTTCTTTTGTTACAGCTAAATTTTAAAAGTAATTTTATAGAAAAATATTATCGTTAAAGAGAATTAAAAAATAATACAAAATAATGATAAATAAAATACCACGTTACTTCGAATTTAAGCTTTATTCAAATTTTTAAGACGTAAAATTTGGGTGTGGCTTAAATTCAAAGCAAATATTTTAGCATCTTTTTCCCCCCCGATCTCCCACTCCCCAACGATCGGGGTTTGCTTTACACTCTACACATGCACATAGTAATAAACATAATAATAAACACCGGATAAACTGTTGATAACAGTTTATTCAGTGGTTCCCCATTCATATTTTTCTGATTTAATCCAGTTGTTGTTTGATAGTAGCTGTGTAGAATCACATTGTATTTGGCCATATTGTAATTATAAAAAAAAATCATGAATTACTGTAATGCTGTTTATAACCGCTGAGGGAAACAAACTGCCACCTTTTATTATTTTAAACAAATAAAAATGTACCAAAGGAAAATTTTCCTAAGGGTGTTATAATTCGAGCACAAAATAATGCATGGGTGACAACAGAACTGATGAAAGTTGATTAGAACATGCTTGGGAGAAGAGACCTGGTGCTATTTTTAAAAAAAGAAAGTGACAGTATATCTGAAGATTTTCAATAAATTTCGTAGCTTAATATGTATATTTATACAGCCATTCTCCAACTTACATAAATAACTAGAAGTTTTTGTTTATGTCAGAAAAATAATTTTCTAACAAAACTTTTGGGGCTGAGTAGATTAGTGATTACACCTAAACAATGTTAGGGCACCATATTGTTTCTTCATTAAAAGAGATATAATGCTGCATGAACAATATTATACTAGTAATATCATATTTAATATCTTCAACAATATACAGATAGTCATCAACTCACAATAGGATTTCAGTTTGAACCCTGAGATCATAAATCGAAGTGGTCAGAAATGTCCCAAATTTACAGATTTCCTACTATAAATTTTTATTAGAATACTATATATTATTGAAGCAAACTTAATGAACACAAAACTGCAAGAATCAAAATCTCGTAAGACACAAGCCATTGGAAACAAAAAGATAATTTTGATGTATCAGATGATTGCACATAGGCTTGTACACACACGAACTGCATTGATCAATTAAAAAATTTACAGATTACATCACATCATAAGCATTATTAATCATAAGTTTCAGGCATCATAAATCAAGGATTATCTATACAAAAACATTATTAAAACTTATTATTTATTTATGTAAACTAACATGTTTGCACTTGTAACCTACAAATACAGTAGATGTTTATGCTCTATATCTGAAAATGGAAAATATTTTATGTAAGTCTGGAAGAGGCTGTATTTCCAAATTTTCATTGTAGCAAATCTTCAATACATTTTAGAGAATAAATATATAATTTATTTCCTTACCTCTTTGGTATTTTTATTAATTGTAAAATAATCTTTAACATCTTCACAGAGATAATGATACATCATATGATAATAAACACTAAATGTTGACCTAATAAATTAAATAATTTTTAATATATCTAAATATGATTAAATTTAAAAGAAACTATACTTTTAGTTACTAAATTTACCTGTTTAAAGTGGGAAAATCATTTGATGATGCATCCTTACTTTCTGATTCTATTAATTGAGATACTGCTTTGATTGAAATAGTTTCCAATTCTTTTATTAAATTAGGTGTGTATTTAAAATATATTCTGAAAAATATCCTTAATTACTATAATTTAATCTTAAATTTAAAAATAAAATTTATATTTACTTCAATAATGTTCTTATCTGGTCATTTATTTTTGCACCCTTCAGTTTCTGTCCTGTTTTTGCATTCCATTCTTGTCTTAGATAGCCTTCTGCTTTTTGACCCAATTTAATTTTTGTTTTGTCATCATTCAAGTGAACAGAGATTGTTTCAAGAACCTTAGTAAGTAAGGTGCTACATTCAAGATTGGGAAGAGAATTTGAGAATTTCTCAAAATATTGAAATGCATTCCTAAAAATAAAATAATTTTGATTTTTTTATATTCAAGAATATAATTTTGAGTTTTTTATATGCATATTAATATGTTTATATATATATACAGGTACTCCTCACTTAATGACCGAGTTCCATTTTCACGACTTGAATGTAGAATGAATTGTTCGGTAAGTGAGTAACTTGTTTGTATATATTTATAACAAGTTCTCATGGCTGTAAAGCAGTGTTTCTCAAACTATGGGTTATGATCCCATTTGGGGACGTGAAGCGAAATGCTGGGGTCGCAAAAATTAAATTCAAACACTTGAATTTCCAATTATATGTAATTTAACAAATGCCCAATATTTAACGTATGCAAAAATTAAATTCAAACACTTGAATTTCAGTTTTATGTAATTTCACAAATGCCCAATATTTAACGTATGACAACATATATGAATTTTCAGTGTAGTTGGCTGATTGTGTTCATCTTAATAAGTGAGTAAATGATTTATGTACTTGTATGTTTTATTTCATATTTAATACCTGGGATCGCGAAAAATCTCGTAATATATTTCATATTTAATACCTTGGGTCGCGAAAAATCTCGTAATGAAAAAGTTTGAGAAGCACTGCTGTAAAGGATTTATATCTTAATTATGCAAAAAGTATTTTTCTTTGTCAGATTTTTGGAACTAAAAGTGTGGGGAATTACATGCAATAGATGTTGTAAGTGATGCATATGAGCAAAAATCAGATTTTCTATTAAAAAAAAAAAATTGTAAGCTTGAGCAGTTGTTAAACAGTTAAGTCATTAAGTGAGGAGTACCTGTAACATTATCCCAAGAAAATTAATTCATTAGTTATAACAATACTTTGCTGCATCTTGCAATCCTAATGTGGCTACATTTATATCAATGCTTTTAGAAGCTAATACTTTCATGATTTCATGCAACATGGATCTGTTTGTTCCTGTAAAACCATTCCTAAAATAAAAAATAAAATACTGAATTTCTAAATATTTCAAATAAAAATTAAAATTAAAATTGATATAAATACCAAGAAAGAAGTGTATTTAGTATTTGTAAAATCAATTTATTACAATGAGCCATAGTATTTGAAAGATCTGTCTGCATTTCCAACCCATGCGCTGCTCCATCATTTCCTTCAATAATAATCTAAAATTAAATTCTATATTATATTAAGAGAAAGAAGTCCAATATCATTGTATAAAATTAATGTAAAAAAAGTTATAATCACTTGAAAATTAATGCATATTACTTCAAATACATCACATATGGATGGCAGTAATTGAATAACATTCTTTATGATTTCAGTAGTTGTATATATGTTAAGATTAGAAAAGCAGCTCTTTTTCTCACTGACTCCCTGAAAAAAATGATATGAATAAAGTAATATAAATTCAAATAAAAATTTTAATAAAATTATTACCTTTATAAAACTCAATTGATTTGAAGCTTGAAATATATGAGTTAATTTCTGGTTTAGATCTTCTAATAGGAAGCATAGTTCAGATGGGTTAAGATATAAATCCTTAAATAAATAATGATTAGCATGTTATTTTTAATTTTTTATATGACACCTATATATATAAATATAACAAAATACCTGATTAGAATCAGAATCTGTTAAACCATGTATATTTACACCATTTTGTAACAAGGTAAAAACATCAAAATCTAATTCCCTATAATGAATTTAATTTGAGTTGTACAAATATATGAAAAATATTGGAAGAATTTAATATTTTTGTAAAATTTACCTGAAAAATATTGCAAATAATGATAAATTAACAGTATTCTTATTTTTATCTTCCAACTATAAAAATAAACATTATTAAGAAGTGCAAAATATAAATATAATCTAGATGTTCAAATAGAAAAATTAAATATACTTGTAAACTTATATTTATGTAAATTAAAATAAAATTACCTTTAATCTTTACAACTATATTTTTTTCCTATTCAGTAACAAGGCTATAGTATAAGTTTGAATAACTCAAACTAAACAATGAGCCAGTAACAAGAAAAAACTTTCTATTAAAGCCACATTTAAAATAATTTATTAAAAAATAGTGAGATGTTAACACTTAGAATTCGGTCATATAAATGAAAATAACGACATCTGCTATGCTGAAGAATTTTCATTTAATTCAGTGAGTTATAGTCAATCAAGTTCCCTTATAAGAATGGAGAAATAACCATATGCAAGTATAAACTGTGCATATAGCATAATGGACAAAATGTGGAGTGGTTGTAATTTTGATGCTACTAAATAGAAGAGAAAAAATTGATTTATAAAAAAAGTTTGTTTTGAAACTATGTTTTATTTTAATTTTATTTAAAATGAAAGAAAATAAAGTAATAAGTCATAAAAAGTTACAGATTTGTGGATCATGAGCCATAAATCCCAAAACAGTATAAGAACTTCCAGACTTATAAATTTTGAATTTATATCAAAAAAACCTAATGTAAATAAAGCAAAAGCAAAAATTGTTTCCTCTTATAAACTGCTAAAATATTCTTTACTTTGCTCTAAATGGACTCCTCAAGGATGTATTTCCACATCATTTCCCTCACTTCACTTCCCAAAGTATTCTTGTTTTTTAACAAAATTATAGTGAAAATAAAATAAAACATAAACAATAATAAAAATTATTTCTTGTATCAATAGAATTAAACAATACTTTGGAATTACTTATAAAGTAATTTTAAGATTTTATAGTTACAGTGCTTTCCATAGTACTTCCATAGAGATACTTCAAACAAAAAAAAAATTATATAATTATATTTTGGTATCTTTCAATAAAATTTTTTATTCCTTTTTTTTATTTTATAGTTACAGTGCTTTCCATAGTACTTCCATAGAGATACTTCAAACAAAAAAAAAAATTATATAATTATATTTTGGTATCTTTCAATAAAATTTTCTATTCCTTTTTTTTTAAAGTACACTCAGCCCTCGATTTACACGGTAGATACATTCCTGGAAAAATCATGCAAACCGAAACTGTGTAAAACGAAACGCAGAATTCATACAAAATAGAAAGATATGTTCAATTAAACTGTAAACCGTGTAAATCGATCTAAAGAAGATAATGAAAAGTTGAGGATATATTCTTTATAACCGTGTAAAATGAGATAAGGATTAGAGGAAAAAAAGGGGATTGGTTCATTAATTTTTAGAGACAATTTAATGCTTATACTTTTTCAATTTATTTTTGAAAATGAAAACATAAACATTAATTAACATCGAATACGGTACAAAAAAAATTAACAATATTCCGTACAAATAAAAACAATAAAAGCATTCAAACATAAATAGGCGAGCTGCAAGCGTGAGTTGAGTTTAGTTGAACTGCGAGACTTGGACAGTAAAAGTTAATAGTGAGCGATAAATTGTGAAAGCGAAAGTGGACTAAGAAGAACTGTGAGTTATTCTGAATTAAAGACATAAATTAGTGTTGTATGAGATAATTATCGGATTTTGTATTGAATTTAGTTATAGTGAAACAAGATTATTTTGTTTTGTGTGAATAAATTGGACTATACGAAATATAGCTGTATTCACTCTTTATTAATCTCTACGAACTCGTAAACCCACAAAACGTGGCAATATGATACTCTTTTAATTTATAAATGGCATAATGCAAAACAATCAAAATAAAACCCCAAAAAAATTTTTTTGTTTTCATTTAAAAACCATGTAAATTGAGTACCGTGCAAATCGAGGCCTAGGTGTATTTTTCAAGTACAGTAAGACCTCATTTAATGTGGGGGATACATTCCACAAAAACCAAGCACTAAATGAAACAGCATTAAACAAGGTCATCTTAATACACAAATAATGGAGATAGGTGAAACAGGACAGTAAATAAGAAAATATATGTACCATTTATTTTATTTTGTAACATATCAATGTAATACAATAGTAATAATATAATATCAATTTGTATTCATAAATCATTTATGAAAATCAAAAATATTTGAGTGAATAATTTATGTTTGTGATGAAGTTTCTTCTTCATTTGACATTTTTTGTTTTTCGTTAAGAAGTCATCTAATGTCGATTACCTTTTCCTCTTTCATTCAGCAAGCAATTGTCAATAGCGAGATTACCCATTCATGACACTTTGCCTTGCCTTTGAATCCATCAAAATTTGGATCATTTTGTATAAAGTAAATCCATAATTTCCGTAATAGTGGCTAAACTTGCTTTGAAAAAATCCATTGCAAGTTCTGCAATAGACTTTTGTGTGTTGCACTGCACTGATATCAAATACATTGAGAGACAGCATAGGAGTATCAAAGCAACAAATTTATTCGATTTTGATTTATGTGAGTATAATAGTTTGAAAAATCATGCCAAAGTGAATAAAAAATATATATATAATAAAATTTGAAAAAACTGTGTTATATCGAAATAGTGTTAAGTGGAGTCTTATTGTATATTTAAAAAATTCAATTAATCAATTCATAATTTATAATTTGTAACTACTAAGTTCACAACATTCCATATGCTATTACATGACCTGCAATGTCACATCACCAGGCTGGAAATTATTAATATAACCTATACATATTCAGATGAAAAGGATTCCCTGCCTCTTCATATTTTGATCCTATGCATTGAAACTTTTTGAAAAATTGTTTGGTCATTTAAATTTATAATTTGTAACTACTAAGTTCACAACATTCCATATGCTATTACATGACCTGCAATATCACATCACCAGGCTGGAAATTATTAATATAACCTATATATATTCAGATGAAAAGGATTCCCTGCCTCTTCACATTTTGATCCTATGCATTGAAACTTTTTGAAAAATTGTTTGGTCATTTGTTATAAAATCTAATTCATTATAATCCACATCTATTCTTCCCTCAGAAATATATTATTGTTGCAATTTTCTATATTTATTATTTATTCAATTCTATTAGCATAAAGAGGAGAGCAATGAGGGTATACTTTTTGGAAGATGATAAAAAATTGCTATTTTATAAAATCTTGCAAAATGATATTGGTTGATATTAATTTATAGATAAATATGCCATATGGCTTCTTACAGGATTTAATAATATTCTGTGTCTGAATTATCAAATCATTAAAGATTTCACTAATTTTTATTACTTCTCATATCAGATATAACAATATAAATTGCACTAGAAACAAATTAATAAAACTTAATATTTTATTCACTGTATAAATAAAATCTTTACAATTGAACATTGATGGTTTTCAGAGAACATGGATTGAAAAATCAAGGTAAGGGGCAATCTAATGAATAATGAAAATATAGTGTTGCTTTTTCATAAAACTGAAGGAAATTAAGTTCCTATATCTCATATCAAACAGAAAAATACATTAGGAAATTTAAATGGATTCTAAGAAAATAATCAAGAAATGCATTAAATAAAAGATACACTGAAAAATCATAGATGTGGCTGAATTTAATTTTCATGAAACATGAAGATAAGTAGAAATTAAATAGGGAACTAAATTGATTAGTAACAGTGAACAAATTAATTAAACTTATGTGGCAACAGTGCTGTTATCTCTCCTTGAAATAACTGATATGGTTGATGGATTGCAAAGAAAAATACTTTTTGAAATCAGAGAGACAGAAAGAAAACAAAGAAAGAAAAATGAATTGAAACATAAAGATGGTTGGTTTATTATACTTAATTTAAACATGAGGCAATAATTCCTAGAAAATGAAAAAAGGCAGTCATTTTGAAACATGATTAAGGGAATTTATTGAAGAAAGGATGTTGGAGGAAAACTAGATGAATATTCAGCAAATAAACTGCAGAGGAAAGTTTAGTTCAAGAGAATTTCTAAACTTTCAAAGTTCTTTAGAATTATTAGTGTGCCATGACAACTAGAGCTAAGTTGCATAAATCAACTATTGTGACAAAAATGTATGTAGAAAAGTTTCATTTTTCCAATTATTTGATTGAAAAGAACTAGCGACTTGCTGCTTAGAGCAATTGTATAGATGTAACTATATGCAGTCAGACTTCGTTATATAGTGACTTCTGCAGACTTGAGAAAACTGACCATATAATCGGGGTGTTCATATATATGAGTAAGAAAAATTCAATTTAAGGCAATGGAATTTTAACTATACAGTGTAAAAATTATTTTTCTTGAGACTCCTGAAAAAAACTATGGATATAGGTAGACCTATATAAAATGAAAAACAAAATAAAAATTAGATTAAAAGATAACATTAATAATAATACAAAACACTGTAACAGACTGTCGACACACACTGAATTTTATATTGTATATTATGTAATCAATTAAGTGAAAAATAAAGTGAAATGATTTACATTTATAATCATTGTTGCAAATCCAGTTCACAGAAAATCATGAAGTATTAAAGCAATAGTAGTAAAATACTTATATCAAAAATAATAATTTAAATTTTTTTTTCCACTAAAGAGAATTATAAATTTACTAAATCTCTATATCAGCAATTTAAACTATATAATATTTTTTTTTATGAAAAAAACATTAAAAATCATCAGATTTGGTAACATGCAAGGTCTCACCATTCATAGGAGCAAGCATCCTTGGGAGCAAGAAATGCAGCCAAATATCTTTGGTATTTACAGATGGTTAAACTATATAATATTTTTTTTTATGAAAAAAACATTAAAAATCATCAGATTTGGTAATATGCAAGGTCTCACCATTCATAGGAGCAAGCATCCTTGGGAACAAGAAATGCAGCCAAATATCTTTGGTATTTACAGATAGAAGCAGAAGTGATGATCATTTATGTTAATTTGCTTAACCAAGTACAATAATAAAATTTGTTATAAAAGTGACATTTGTGAATATAAGTTTGTTTCTTATTTAATACTATATTACAGTAGTTATTCAGTGTTTCAAGAAAATGGACAATTTTTTGGGAGAACTACAGAATCAGGGAACTAAGGTATGGTGGGACTTTAAAGGACCTTTCACATTTATAATTAAAGCAGTTTGTCAGTTGAAATCACTAATTGCAACAGAGTGATGACACTACAGTTGTCAAGTGGGTGTCCAGTTTTTTCTTCTCCCCAATAATTTCAGAATGAAACAAAGCAGTAATGTCTATTTTTAGGTACACACTGAAAAAGTAGGTAACATTTTACATTAGGGAATTGAAAAGAGTTTCGAAATTACTTGAAAAAATGACTATTGAAATTCCTTTGCCATGAATTCAGTGTCGATATAAGCAATTATATATTTAATACCTGACTATATAGGCAGTAAACAAAATATACAGAATTCCTTAATATACTTACTTATAAATATACTTATAAGGTCACCCCAAATATGTGGGGTGACCTTATAAGTGGATGACTATATGACAAAAACTGACTGTATTGATAAAGAATTGGACTCCTATATCTTAATTCCTGATCAATATAGAATATATGTGGGGTGACCTTATAAGTGGATGACTATATGACAAAAACTGACTGTATTGATAAGGAATTGGACTCCTATATCTTAATTCCTGATCAATATAGAAAAGAAGAACAAGATTTAAAAAATAATTAAAGCATATCTTCATGTTTCACGAAGACATTTTAATTCTATCTTCATATTTCATTTAAAACTGTCTACTCAATAATTATATTATTTTAATAGAAAATGAAGTTAATAAAGAGAAAATAATAATTCTATTTATCTACAGTGATGGCTAAAACAGCTGTACATACTTATAAAATATGATATGTAGTAATTTTTATATTTTCCTATTTCAGCAATACTATAAAATATGCAAATGATTATTGTAAGAAAAAATTAAATAAATACACTTTCATCCTGATCTTCATTATTCAATATTTGACTCTGTGATTGTTTAGTTTCTTCTATATCATCATTTTTTATTTTTCCTTTCTTTCTACATGAAAAATATCATTAAATTAATCAAAGAATATTTTTGTGAAAATGTTATAGTCATTCAAGAAAAACAAAGAATGAATGATTGAACATAAAAATAATTCATTCATTCTTTGTTTTTCAAGGTGTTATATTGAGAACATCTTGAAATGATTCTAATCTAAATCCATGAATGAAAGTTAAAAATATTTAAAAATAATCTTACTTTTTAGGAACAGATTTTTTCTTTCTTTTATTATTATTTCCAGTTGGAAAATTTATATGGGCTAAATTGCCAATGTCAATATCAAAATTAGCTTGTGTAGGCACATAGCCAGGTGTTTCTGATTAAATGAAAATATGTAATTTGAATATTTATTTAATATTTTTAATAATAATAACTATTAAACCAATATACATACCCCACAATAATTTCTGTAGTGTGTTTTGCAAATCAAAAATATCTTTTAATTTTTTTATAACCTTATATTTTAATTGTCTGTTTTCAGTTGTGGCAAAAGCATTTATTAACTGTGTTTAAAAATGTTCAGAATTAAATCAAAATACAGATTGATTATTATTATATTTCAAATAATTTTTTACCTCTCTGAACCAGTTTAAGCAGTAAAACAAAGCATCACAAACTGAATGTTTCATTTCAATGGATAATTTAGAAAATTCTTTTAATTCATCCTTATGAGGTAAAGAAACTGGACAACTTAGTAGTTCTTGCAGTTTATTTATATAAGAATCTTCAATTTTACTTTGTTCACAGATTTGTAGTAAACGAAATAATGGCGAAAGTATAATAGGGCAAGTATTAGCATTAGAGGGACTATATGAAAATAAATTTTTAATTTTATAATCATCTTTTAATTCTATTTTATATCATTGTAAATTTTCTTACCAATATTCTTTTTTCTTATAATTCAAAATCACTGGCATCAGATTCAAAGCAATATCACAATTATTTCTATCTAATCCATATCCCAGTTCTAAACTCATATTTTTATATCTAAAATTATTTATTATTTTAGTAAATATCAAAATTATCAAATATAGAATTTTGATTAATTTCTAAATGATATTAAACAATAATTTTAAAAGTAACAGGCAATATTAAGAAATAATTATTAATCATGAACTATTCTAAAGTAAATAGGAAAACTGTTTTCTCCAGAAAATTATACAGTGGACTCTCGATTTTACGAATTCATACTGACCCCAAAAAAAGTTCGTAAATCAAAAGTTCATAAATAGAAATGGCATTAATTAACATTAGGAACTTTCTGGGGTCAACTAAATAGTTTGTAAAAACGTTTAACTCATAAATTAGAGATTTGTAAAAATGCGAGTCCACTGTATTATTTTCTGAATACAGGGAAGATCTCTTATATTTATTATTTTCTGGGATATATTGCCTCTCAAAGCTATAAATAAATAATAAAGGATACATTCTTAGTTTTTTTGAAGAAAATTTGTCTTCATAAAACACATATTGCTATTATTTTTCAATCTCATTTTTAAATGTTTACAAGAGTTACAGTTTCAAGATTATAATAAATATTATTTATGAAAAATATTTGTTTGAATTTCTTACTTTCAACATAAAAATTATTTCAATAATTCAAAATATCATCATGCTTCATTTAAAATTGCCTACTCAATAATTATATAAGTATCATGATTTATACTTACTCTAATTGGACATCATCTAACTCCACTATAAACTTATTATAAAAATCAGATGTAATACTTTTACTAATCCAGATCTGAAAAACAAAAAAAAAATTTATTTTAATAACAATTAAAAATAAATATTAAATTAAAATAAAATCCATTTGTGATTAACAAATTATAGCAAAGATTTATTTTAATTAAATTTTTCTTTACCTTGACATTATTATCCAATTCACCTTTCATTATTATTCTAGATAATTCATCACAAAATAAGGCAAAGGCTTCTGGTGATTGATAAGTATTCTTTTGCACTAATTCTAATAAAGAAATAGCTTGTTTCTGTTTTCCAGTTGTAAAAGTTGTATCGCTGTCCACAAGATCTGTACCATTACTACTGGCTGTTTCTATACTGAAATCAAATTTAATTATTTGTTTCAATGAACATATCTTACACTAAAAAGTTGATTGCATAATAAGGCTATGAATATGGTAATTTTAATGTTTATTATAATTTGTTTTAATTATATTTAAAAAATTATAATTATTAAATTTTAAAATAACTAGTAATTTGTTAAATATAATTTAACATAACTAGTAATTTGTTCTGGGTTCAATTCCAAGTCCTACACTTCCAATTTTTCAGAAATGATCGGGATTAATTGAATCCCATCTTCAACCTACCAGTTGATCCCATCATGAGTATTGTTCAGCTTATAATAGGCTCTACAAGAGGTTGCAATAGTTCATAAGATAAAAATATATTTCATATGCAATATGGCAGCTAAACTAAACAAATGAGCAATCCTACAGAGAACTGAATCTAATACTTATGGTATGTTCAATGTCATCACCTCTTTGAAAAATGAAGGATGCAGTGAGAAGCATAAATACAGATCTCTCATATGGTTCTCTTAGATATTCTGATGAATACCTTTGTATTTGAAGATAGTATTTGAGACAAATAATCTTCTTTAGGCACAGACTTACATCAATCATTACCATTGTTATCTATCATCATTAAGCATAGTGATAAAAGAATGAATTCCCAACAGTATTTCCATACCAACTACTATTTAAATTGCCTGCCAAAATCACAAATTCATTGCTATGATATTCATTCATAACATCATACCAGAAATTGTATTGTTATAAGAACAATTTGTCAACTATCTGTTTAAAACAAATAGTTATAATTATCAAAGCAAATAATTATTAAAAAAAAAAAAATCACCTAAAAACCAATAAAAAGTGTAAAATCATATAAAAATAACTGTTAAAATATGTAAATTTTTAAAATTATTTAAAAGCTTAAAAATTTTATTAGCAACATTATAGGGTTATATTCTAGGTAATTTTCTAAAAAGTTTATTCAATTCAAGTTGTGAGCTTTGGAACAAATTAACAATATAAGGCGTAATATGACTGTATATAGTGCATTCAGAATTTATATTTATTCTTATAGACATTAAAGATTAAAATTAATAGAATTATTATTAAATTATTAATGTCCTTGAATTCAATTAATAGAATTCAAGGACATGGATTTACAACAAGAACAACTATATATAGGATACACTTTTCACATTCTTCCTAAAAGAATTTCAGAACATAAATATGACAGAAAAAGAGAAAACCACTACTGCTCTGGTGCCAAGAGCATTAAACAGTAACCTGCATATAAATTGGGATAGCACAAAAATTATTAAGACACAGGAAAATCCACATATAGGAGCAGGGAAGAATCTCTTGCTATATTAAAAAAGAGAAAACAACTGATTAAACCTATCAACATTTTAGATCCAGAAGAACTGAATAGTGCCTGGAGGTTTTGTTTAACTAATTTTTTATTGAAGATTTATTAAAACTTTCATTTCATTGTATTTAATTTAAAAACTTTTTAAAACTAAATAAGAAAACTTGTTTATCTGTGGCATGTGTTTTAATTTCTTTAATAATTATGTTCAATTTTAAATTTAAATGTTAACAAATTAGAACAGAATTATTTTTGTTATGTAAATCTGAAGAGGGAATACAAGAATTCTGAAAGTGCTACTTTGAATTTATTAAAGCAATTTGTTTGAGAGTATATTAATTCCTGCTAATTGGCTAGTTGTAATTAAATAAGTTAAAGTAAGCAGTGAAAAAACTTTGGAAAGGCATTAAAGATATTATAAGCTAAGTAAAATTTATTTTATTAACTTAAAAAGCTAATATCTCTGAACTATGAATTTCAGAGATATTTTAAATTCATAAGTTAAGGACAACCTATTCTTATTTAATGATGTTTTAATAGAATCGGTAATAGCATAAATCAAAAGACAATTGTAAATGTTTCAGTGTAGTAATTTGGATCTAATTCCTTATTTTTTTACTTCTTTTGTATGTTTATCCAATTTTTAAAAAATTATACCACTTACGAAGAATTTGTCATTGCTTTTACACACATCAAAGCTCCAATAATACCCATTCTTCGATATCTGTGTGAAATAAAAAATTATTTTAAATATTTAGAAAACATTGTGATGTTTCCTATAAACATGAATTAAATAATTCAAATTATATAATATAAATAAATAATTAAACAAAATGCAACTACTAACAATTTATACTTACTTTGAATTTGTATTAGACAGCTGTTTTCTGATGATAATATTTTATTTATTTATTTATTTAATTCTGTTAATATTATGACTTTCGTCATCTAATTGTTATAATTTAAATTTGTTTGAAATTTTATTTAATAATAAATTTAGCATGAATGGCAACTACCTAATAATAGCTATTACATTATTGTATAGCTAGCCTTGCCTTCAGTTCCTCTCCAGTACTCGATGTCTAGGACAGTGTGCACAACCTTTTTACATTTATGACCGCCTACTCAGACTGAAATTTTATATGACCCATTATCTATTGTTACCATCCTATTATAAGCATATAAGGATAATAATAATAAATGTCCATTTTACCACATACAAATTCATATTTTTATAGTATATTTCAGTACATATGATTTAAGATTTTTGAAAAACTGCATATTAATAAAAAAATTATAAACAAAAAAATTTTTTTAATTAAATTAATGTGATGTTTAAATACAAAAGTGATCAGATACACAAGAATGAGTTGAGCAATTTTCATGTATTTTTAAATTATTTTTTTTTTAGTTCTTTCAATTAAAAATTTATTGTCCAACATGAGAATTTCTCAAAATTTTCACAGCCCCAACAATTTTTCTGCAACCCCTCAAGGGGTCGCAACCCATAGGATGCACACCACTGGTCTAGGAAGTACAATTACTTTTTACAAAATTTATGCAATTTTGTAAAATATATTTTTTTTTGTGTGAAAAATAAATTTTAAATTTTTACTATAAATTTTTAAATACCTATATATACGCTTCAATGATTTAATGTTACATGTAATGCAATATAGATATGTACTGTACATGTAATGCAATATAGATATGTTTTGAGAGAGGGGAAAAAATACCTGTTTATAATTTTGATATTTTCCAGAATTCCCATTGGTTTTTAGTTTGATTAGTGCAGTTTTGATATATGCAGTGTATTGTGAGGTTTTATCAACTGCACTAATCAAGGAATTCCTGTATAATTAGATTCTGCTGTCTATGCCACAAACAGTTATGTGATGAATGAATGAAGCTATATATTTAATTTAAAACACAGTTGTAACTTCCTAATGAAGAATAAATCACATGGTTAATTCTTTATTCTATTAATTTTTTACTTTATTTTCAAACATAATATAGTAATTAAGGTTTAAGTATAAGTAAAATTTTTATTTTATAAGAGCTGTAAATAATTAAAAACAACATACTCAGATTTACTGTTATCTGGAATGACTTCATTTTCTTCAACATGAGTTCCAGAACACTTAAAAAAAAATAAAAAACAGAAAAATTTAATATAGTTAAAATATTGTCGTAATTTAAAAAAAAACAATGAAAATTATATCTAGTTACTAGTTGAATACAGATTCAAAAAGCAAGAAATAATAAGATCAAAAATGATGATGGGAGATAAAAACAATTATACAAATTTTATTCAATTAGCATGGAAAATGAATCAATTTAAATAAAATTTGTTGATCTGTCTTGTTTATTGTCTAAAAGTTTAACACACTGATATTGGATGAAAAAGACCCCATCTGGAGATCAAAATTATAACTTTAAAATTGTATATTTTATAAAATAAAATATGCAAAATTTTCAATTTTTACTTTTTCTTATCACTTTATTTAATATCTTGACATGTAAACAGAGTGGACTTTTGTTAATGGGCAAGAAAATGGTTAATAATTAATTGTAAAATCTAACTTAAAATAAACAATAAGCACAGAAAGATACAATATTACATGGGTGTGTGTGTGTTAAAGGCTATTATTTAAAGATATGTGTATATATGTTTGTATATTTTCCAATTGTTGTTGCAATGAAATTTCATAAACTTTTTATCTGTATATTATTTTAAATTTTATTATTGTATAATATGTTAAGTCATGCACTCATACACACACGATTATATGTTCATTTCCTCTACCCATGTCATATGTTTGAAATTTATTGTTGTTAGTTGCTGTTATTAAATTAATATCCAATGAAATACTATTGGCCAAATTATTAAGTTGCATTTTGTTTCACTGCTTGTGATAAAAAAAGGTATTACAGCAGTTTTAATATTATTATTATTAAATGTTTAACATACATTGTTTTTCTTTATAGAACCCACTCAACTTCACGGTCAAGATCACCATCTCCAGTTGAAGCAGATCACATCACATTCATAACTAGCTTTGGAGTTGGATCAGATGAAGAAAATGCAGCTGATTTGGCAAAGAAACAAACAGCGCAGCAATTACAGACAAAGAATCTTGGTGGCAAATTATCAGAGAAGACACTTCGGTCTGTAGATGGAAACTGCTTCTTTACTTGTAGAACTGTGGCTGCAATTCATTTTTACTTACACATCTAGAAACTCCTTACTCTGACCCTTGTCTTCAGTGCTCCTGAAGTTAATTTCCGATGCAAAAGACATTGATATCATTGTGGTTGGTACACAACGGAAGAGATTTGGATGTTTTTCTTTAAAAATAAAAATTTTTACATCCAGATTTCATAAATCTATACCAGTAATTTTTTTTTATTTCAAAAGTCGGTTATTATGAGGGATCAAAAATGAAAAGAAAATTTGAATATATTAAAATTTTTAGCAAAACTAAATTCAAAAAGTATTTTTGGCAATAATAAAATTTAATAAAATATAAATGTACATGAATTATGAATAAAATATAGATGCCTGCCTTTAATCACAAAACAATGATTTTAATCCCCAAACAAATTATTGTAAATGAAACTTTAAAAACATCCAATTATTTCTAAAATATAATGCCTAAACTAACATTTAGATATATTGCAAAATTTTATAATTCTATTAAAGTGTACAGTTAAAACTCCAATTATACTTCTTTATGAATGAATGTTTTAAAATTTCATTTATAAATATTCAATTTTAATTTATTTTGCATAAATATAATTTTATTTTTCATATATATGTGTGTGTATGTGTAAATATATATATTTTTTATATACATAATTAATTCAAATTTTGTTTGATACAGTTCAAGAAAAGGTCGCCCAACAGGAAATACTGGAAATTCTCTTGTGAAAGTAAAACAGCATTCACAGGAACCACATTTAAAATCACGTCACTATTCATCGTCAAGTTCAAGATCATCATGTGATTCTGATCATGGAAAGAAAACTCATAGATTGCAAAAATATCAATCACGTCGAAGAGAACATTCTCATTCAAGTTCATCTCAGTCATCATCTCGATCTCGTTCTAGATCATCTACTGTTACTAATAAATCTACAGTTCGAAGAAATTATGATCGAAGCTATAGAAATTATTCTAGAACATATAATTCTAGGTAATTATTATTAAAATATTTTAAGGCTTATAAAAATAAATCATCATCATAAATATAAAAAAAATAATTTGGAAATTGATATTAAAGGTCAAGATCGCGATCACGTTCATGGTCAAGATCAAGATCACGATCCAGGTCACGATCCAAATCTTGGCCTAGGACTAAACATTATTCTCGCTCACGATCAAGATCAGTATCACCAGAAGAGAAAAAAAGTCAATCTCGGTCACCACCTAATTTACCTCCACCACCTATTAAATCTTATTATAGGCATAGTCTTTCTCGTTCAAGTTCAGATCCATCTGAAAGAAGTGCAGATGAAGAAGAAAAAAATACAACAAAGCCTCCCGTGGAAGTGCCTTTAAAGTAAGTTATTTTTAATAATAATAAATAAGATTAATATTTTAAATTCTCTTCTGCTTCAAATTGAATATCTTATCAAAAACATGAATTGTTTTTTGATATTGGCCTGACATAAAAATGAGATTTTTCTCTTCCTAAAGTGAAATATTGTATTTATTTCCATAATTTCTGAATATATGATTTAGAAAAGAACATTATGGGGATGAATTTCTATAATTTTCTTATATTGATTATCACTGAAGAGTTGGCCATTGGAGTATTATTGGAGAAATTTTAGATGATTTTCCATTATTTCAGCTTCCATAGAAGTGTTGTTCAACTAGGTAGGTAATTGAAATAAAATGCAATAAAGAAATTTTACTGCATCTTACTAAGTAGCATTTAATCTTAGAATCAGAAAAAGAGAAAAGTAAAAACTCATTACTAAAAGTGGATAATGCATTTATTAGATAAAATTCGTGAAAGTAATAAATCTTATATTTTTATTTCTGCTGCTGTTATTGCATTGTATTTTATTTTAGCATTTAATAAACAATGAAAATTTTATGCTATACATTGAAAGTTGCATGCTAATACAATATGATACAAGTATTGTGAGGAAGTTAACTTTGACCTGTCCTATTTTTATTTTATTATGCACTCTATTATTTATCGTTATTTTCTTATATGCTAACGTATTATAATTTAGTTTAAAAGTTAACTTACTTCCATCTTCTCCGTCGTAGTTGGCAATCACGTGATACGGAGTCGGAACCCGTCTCTGGAAGAGCTATCCCGGTTAATGATGTCATCTGATCTACATAATATTTACCACTGAACTGATATGTGAAAATAAGAATGATCCGTATCGGTGTTTTTTGTTCGATATATAAATTAATTGTAAAGATAATGACATAAATGAATTACTCTGTAAACTAATAACTTTGAACTTGTTACATATAAGTATGTAAATGAGCGAGTGCGGAAGTGTTCGTCACTCGAGTATAAAAGAATGACACAATCGACAAGTTTTTGAGGTGCTGAATTTCCAGATGTAGAATTGGTGAAAGACATTTGAGTTCTTATAAAGATCGACGATTGTTTGAAGTTGTATCGGTAATGGAGGTATTAGATCTAAGTAATATTTAAGGTTCCTTTTTGTGAATAATTGAATTTTGGATATTTGAATTGAATTAAACAAGTTTTGTTGATTAACTGCTTGTTGCTTTATTATAGTTTCAATAAAGCATTTATTAACACTTTTGTAAGTGTTTCAAGTCTAATAAATTTATATTTTCTTATTATCTAACTTGTTTGAGAATTTCTTTAATTTATTTCGTAAGTTCTAACATCGTTTCAATCTAACACTTATTCGTTACTTCTAGTGATAAGTTCCGGTTTCATTTTTGCCAGTTTGTTATTTATTGTTAGATTGTTTTTGTAGCTAATTAGTTTTAAGTTAGAACTTAGCTTAAGACCTGAGCTCAGGCAGAACTCTGGAATTTGCAGAGTCGCTAACCATTAGGCATAGTTGTAATTAGTAGTATTGACATTCGTTCTAATATGTGACTTTGCAGTATAACTACAGCAAATCCATAATTAAAGATCACTCAACTAGGCAAAAATTCCTTCTAATGGAACATATTAGAAACTGTAAATTTAATAATAATTTTATGAGTTTTGATTGCAGTTTCATTATCATCTCAATAATTAAAGAAATTTAGACTGTAGCAGTATTATTTATTATTTAATAATGAAACTATAATTTGGATATTTTCCTTAAATTTCCAGAAAAAATCTTTGCCTAGAATCAAACCAGGATCTTAATTCTAAGAGTTATGCCCCAACCAATAACCTTAACAAATTAGGCTGGATGAATTATGTGTAATGTTTATGCTTTTTAATTTAAAATCTAAAAGAGATGTTTAGAATTGTGATACGCAATATTGTTTAGCATTACTATAAATGTATTTGCTCTTTTTATGTCCAGCACTTTTGTTATGCTCTCTAGAGCCTTAACAAAAATAAAAGTTTTTATATAAAATGTTTAAATAGAATTTATATTGAGATTTTATTGTCAGGTCAATATGATATTTATTAGATATTAACTTTTTCTGTCAAAAAGTAATACAGATAATCTCCTATTACATTGTGAATGTGTTCTTTTAAAAGTGACAGTGTGAATCAGCAAAGATTGTTTTACTATATAAGCAGTTCTCAGATTTTTAAGTTTTTTCAAATATGATGTATCAAAAACATTAAAATTATGAACATTAATTGCACTAAATAAATGCTAAACCCTCATAGAGAGACTTTTAAAATTATGTACATAGCTGTACAATATAGTTTGATAGTACATAGCAGAAACTCTGTGATCTGCTATGCAATCAGGAAAATCAAACTGGCAGACTAAGAAGCAGAAGTAGCACACCTTCTGACCACCATGGTTTTACTAGCACATAAAAGTAAATATTGTGTATATCTGACCCCCATTTCAGAGTTTGAAAATAAATAAAAATGTGAAACCCATGTATTAGCCAACTCTTAAATGTTAGAATAATAATTTTGTTGAAGTAAATTGATAAATTTTTTTTATAATTTTAAAAAATTTTCCAAATCCACTTCACTATTGGAACAAGTAAGACCATTTAGCTAAAATGCCAGACTTACAGCATTGAAATTTCACAGTGCAATATGAAGAAAAAGTTGAATGGAGAACAGAACATGATTGTGTCATGTTACATTTCTCTATAATACAATTTTATTGAAGAGTTTGTTTGGACGAAATATAAAAGAATTATTAAAATTTTCCATCATGTCCAAAACTCAACAAAAATAATTAAGTTTAAATGATGATAAATTGGAATTGTGAGGGTCAGGAAATCGCCCCCCGAACGGAGACAGAGTCAAGAAAATTCCAAACAAATAGGAGAACGATGCTTGTTAAAATAAATATATCGAGCTATGGCGACATAGCGCATCGTATTTCGATCATTGGGTGGACTTTCGTCCCCCATAACAATAAATTGCAGGGGATACATGCAGGTGTCCGCTGAATGGGTGAGAAGTTGACACTAGCTCAGCGAAGATTCCAAGAAGTAAACATCTTAGCCAGCCCTCCCAGGAAAGGTGAGAGAGGGGTCATGGGTATTTAAGAGCCTGTGCCGCCCTCAATCAGAGCTTGTTCAATTACCTTTCTATTCTAGTACACTTGTTTTGTTTGCTCCTCTAAGTGATCCGTTCGCCACTCCACTGATCTTTTCTGCCGATTATCCTCAGATTACTCCAGGGAAATCCCCAAGGTTCATCTACTCCTTTGGCTAATTTTGACACTAAATCTGCCCGGGTCTTCGAACTCCATTGTTGAGTGGAGAGAAGATCGTGCTGAACACCTCAACATCATCCGTTGGATTATCAGTATTTCTCCAGGTTCCACCGTTTGCGAAAAAAGACTAAAGACTGTGATCTTTGGGACTAAAGACTCTATTTGTAGCCATCCTGTTCGTTCGACCAACCAGAGTGAAAATTTAGTAACACCTTCAACTCAAGAGTACCATAGGTATATATATCTATATCACGGGTTTACAGTCATTGATTGTGCAAAGTTTCTCTAGTTTAATAAAAGAAGTAGTTGATTACTCAACATTGTCTCCTTTTGCACTGACCAATTCATTGCCCATCCTTAATCACAGATATTGTCCACCACCACTGCAAGGCCAGACACCTGTTGGTTCATATCTGGTCCCATGAGCTCTCTCTCAGTTCTCCACATCCTCACAGAATCAAAACATGCAATAGTATTTTGCTGCAACTGATGGGAGTGGAAAGCTGATCAGTGCACATATAATCATCAGAAGTGCAAATCTGATGTCCAAAATCAGCAGTAATTATGCACACTATTATTTTATTTAGTGAAGTGTTTTCAGTACAAAACCATCTTCAGAACTATAAATCATAAGATCGAGCATATAAATTTAACATTGTTATTACATTTGATTCTAAATTCAAAATTTACACATTAATTCATTATCAATTACTTAAATTAACATATTCATTATAAAATAATAATATAAATCTTATAGTATATATATACAGTGAAACCCCGATTTTGAAACTGCCCTATACCTCCGACCCACAAATATATATAACCCCGATTTTGAAACATCGGGGACCGGCCCGAAAAGTCGAACGAGCCGGGAAAACGCACGAAACTTCGGGACCGGCCCAAAGTCGAACGAGCCATTTGAAACTTTTCGGGGACCGGCCCGAAAAGTCGAACGAGCGGGGAAACACACGAAGAAGGAAGCTCTGATAATGTCATAATAAAAAAAAGAACTCTGATGACGTCATAATAAAAACGTTATATAATTAAAACGTAGGAAAAGGGAAAGTTTTACATTGCATGTATAAGAATATGTTGGGACTTCAAAAATAGACGTTTAAAGCGGGAAAGTCGTATGATACGGGAACGCACGAGCAGCGGGAAAGTCGTACGATACGGGAACGCACGAGTGGGGTTTCACTGTATTATCAACATAATCAACGAAGTTCACATGAAAGTCGTACGATACGGGAACGCACGAGCGGGGTTTCACTGTATTATAAATTTATAAATAAGTATCTGTCTATATTATCGATCGTTAATAGCATATAGCTATGCCACCAATGCATTTTCAGATTGTTTTTCGTTAATTAAATTACCTTGTTTTTCTCTAATATTTCTAGTGTTTCTGCAACGTATTTATCATCTATTTTATTAACTTCTCTCATAATTTTTGTGTCTTCCCATTTAATCTTTATGTCCAACTCATAAAATTTCTTTGCCAAAGCAGTATGCAAATCTCCTTTCATGATCTCTTTATGGTGTTCTTTTATTTTTTCTTCTAATGCTCTAGTAGTCAAACCCACGTAAAATTCTTTTTTATATAAATCATCTTTCCATACTTCAAAAGTACTTTAAAATACCATACCATATGACAATAAGATTAAAAACATAGTTAAAAAGCAATCAATCAAATTAACTACGATCAGGAGCTCAACTGTTTTTAACTTAGAAATGAAAAAAACAAAAGATCTAATAAACAAAAAGCAGAAGTATATCAGATCCCAGTATGGAACCATGATTTAGATGATGAAGAATTTTACGTGGGTGTGACTACTAGAGCATTTGAAGAAAGAATAAAAGAATGCCATAAAGATATCATGAAAGGAGATTTGCATACTTTTTAGCAAAGAAATTTTACGAGTCGGACACAGAGATTAAATGGGAAGAGACAAAAATTATAAGAGAAATTGATAAAATAGATAATAAATACGTTGCGGAAACACTAGAAATATTAAAAAGAGAAAAACAAGGCAATTAACAAAAAACAATCTGAATATGCATCAGCAGTTATACGCTACTAATGATCAATAATATAGACCAGTGGTTCCCAATGGGGTCGGTACTGCCACCCCTGGGCAATACTTGCAAGAATGCGCTGAAAAGTTTGATTAATACTAAAAATCATCGAACGATATTTCAACAAATAGTTCTAAATGTCTTTTCAGCAAGATCAGTCCATGTTAAAAGTAGGTATTAGTACATTATAGCTTTGTTCCCAATACCTTTTTGACTAGTGCATGAACAAGTAGCAGCATGCTCAGTGCACCACAGTATGTGTGTGTATGTTCCGGCTCGACCAACAAAGCTTATATTTACAGGTTTGCACAAGTCATGACAAGATTAAAATATTATTATAAATATCCTGCAGTGGTGTCGTGTTTTCCCGATGGTGTCAGGTTTCATACGGGCTGTGAGCCCGAGTTTTTATTAAAAAATTTTCTCTATTTTTTAATTTACATATTCTGATTGAATTAGTTTTTATTTCTGACAAATCTCAACTGTATAATGCAAATAAATCATTTTTCTGTTATTGTTGCTGTTTTTATAATGTAACAGTTATATTATTGATTTCAAGAACGGGAGTCGGTTTTTTTTTCTGAAAAGGGGGTGATGAGTAATTTTTTTTCTGGAAAGGGGGCAGTAGGCCAAAAAAGGTTGGGAACCTCTGATATAGACTGATACTTATTTATAAATTTATATTATTATTATTATTACTTTATAATGAATATGTTAATTTAAGTAATTGATAATGAATTAATTTTAAATTTTGAATTTAGAATCAAACATAATAACAATGTTAAATTAAATTTATATGCTTGATCCTATGGTTTATAGTTGTGAAGATGATGGTTTTGTACTAAAAGTGCTTCACTAAATAAATAGTAGTGTGCATAATTACTGCTGAAATGTGCTTGAGTTTAAAATATTAAGTTGTAATAAGTCTAAGCAGAAATAATCTTAAGGATCATCCTTTATTTTCTAAATGATTAGAACTATTTGAAATTGCATAAATATTAAAGATTGTTATATTTCCATTCAATATTAATTGATATGTGCCTGGATATGTGCATTTGTGGCAACCAAGTTCACTCATTTAAAAAGATGTATTTGAACGTTCCAGATCTTATTTATGAAGCGCACAGTAAATTAATATTTTTGAAATTATTTAAATATGGACATTCACATACATCTGCACATTTTAAATAATATAATTGAGAAGAAATAGACATTTTTAGAAATGTAGTTCATTCAGCCAGCTATCATGGGACTTGCTATAGATGCAAAAAAGGATGCAATGCAATTGCTTTATATATATTCAATCATATTTGTGCAGTAACCAATATTTAAATAACTATAAAAATATTAATTTGCATACAGCTATACATATTCATATATATATTTTTTTATTAATAAATATAGCAGCTGGCACAAAGGGAACCACAGCATGACTAAATCAGCAAATTTTTCAATTTTTCAAATAATTTTCTTATATTTGATAACCCAATATATAAGCCTTATTGGGTTCTTCAAAAACACTTTACAAGCATACACCAGGAATGAATTAACTCTTTAAGTTCAAGAACTACTAGTATTCTCAAAGTTACAAGGAAACTTATTCCAAAAACAAGTTTTTAAATTCACCAATGAAAACTTCATATAACTATTATTAGTCTTTCAGTATTTAATCTAATATTGGTTTATGCATCCTCAAAGAAATTTAAATTATTATGTAATTTTTGTGATAATTTATAAATAATAAACAAAAAACAATAAATGATTTGTAAATTGTAAAATTTTTGACAATGAACAAATTGTGGCATACACAAATCAGCTTATGTAGTGGGATTTCAATTTATGTATTCTCAATTTATGTGAATATGAAATAATACAAACTGGGACAAAATGTAAAAAATGATAAGATATTTATTGAGAGAACTCTCTCATAAATGATATAGCTGTCACATGCAAACCCACAACCCGAGCTATTATGCATTCACCATTTTGTTGATTATGACTAGTGTTCAATGTAATTTTTGTTTTTTAATATATTGATTAAAATTTATGATTTATTTTTATTTTATGTTTATGATTTATATTCACTTTCCTAGCTTTTAGTGAAAACTTTTATTTTAATAAAATCTGCAGAAAGCATCACCATAATTGTAATTTACTGAACATCTATAGAGAAAATGATCTCAATGTATATGAATTTCAAATTATGCCTACCTCAAGAATATCTCCCTTATATAAATTGTAATTATATTTATATAACAATATGATAGCAAACAAATTAACATAAACTTTGTTAATGGCACTTATACTGAAACAATATAATTCATAATGGCCTAAATAGGAGATTATCTATAATATGTGACAGATCATATTAGAGTTTTTAAAAGTAAAAATTGGTATTTCTTTTTCAGGACGCTGCCATTATTGGGTAAAGCTGGCCCTTCCACCAAAGTCAGTAAGAACTACTTATGTTTCCTTAGTCTTGTTTTTTAAAAACTTCGATGTTACATTACAAATTTACTCCAGCATCATGTGACATGTCCTTTGATTAAATTCATATCTTTTTTTCGTTTTCGGTTATAGTAATTTTACAGTAAATATTTCATTTATTTTGTCTAAAAATGTTAGCTGATTTCAAATCTTATAATTATCATTCAAGTTGAAAATATTTCCATTTGAATGACAATATTATAAATAATCATTTATTAAAAAACAATTCATTAATATAAAATTTATGAATGTAATTTATAAAAAAAATTAGATTGAAATATAAAGCATAGAAACACAGTATTAATTTTTAAGTGTGTGATTTTAATAAATTTATCTCAGTGACTTGATTATCAAAATTTAAAGTTGGACAATGTGATATATAAAAACAAAAATTAATATCTGGAAACTTTTTAGAAATTGATAAAATTTTTTTATTTTTTGTATTTATTATTTTATATTTGCCATTTGAGATTCAAATAAAATACAGCTCTCCCCTATTTACATAATACTCAATTTATGTAAATTAATTTTATGTAAAATATTTTTCACAACTTTTTATTTTTTCAGATATAGAGCATAAACATCTACTGTATTTGTAGGCTACAAATGCAAACTTATTAGTTTGCATTATTAAAACTTCATATTATTTGATATATTTATAATGTATATTATTTATCTTAAATACTATATTATGGTTATGATATTTCATTATGTGGCAATGTTCACTTTCAGTCAAGGAACAATATGGTCCCATCATGTTGTGTAGATGTACTATAGGGGACCTAACCCTGAGTTTTTGACTCAGAATTTTTGTTAGAATTTATTTTTCCAATTTATACAAAATCTAGATTACATAAAAAACTTCTGTCCCAATTATTTACACAAATAATTGGATACAAATTGTCAGGGAATTGTTAATATCATAGTTTTTGTATAGAATACTATAATATATTTTATAATAATTGAAATTGTAAATAAATTGTGAAAAGTATTTTTAAAATAATGATTAATATCTTTAAAGTTTATATTTTTTTGATATTAGAAAGAAAAGATTCTATCCGAAATTTTTCATAATTTACATTAAAAACAGTAAAAATCATGAGAGCTTGTTAATTTTATATTGGCAAAATTTGAATTTAACATGACAATGCAAAGCATACTACAGGTGGTCCTTAAGGTTTGGTTCAAATTCCATCATTGTAAAAAAAGTCCAAAATTTATGAATTGCTCACTACAAATATTTTATTTATCTTCCACATTATCATAATAAATTTAGCAAATATAAAAAATACAAGAATCAAACTAAAATCATGTTTTTAGTCTGGTTCTTATATACATTCGACCAGTGATCAGTGATCAAATCATTTTTCAGTTGCATTGACCAATCAGAATTTATTGATGAATTGCCATTGTAAGCATGTGTGTCGTAAGTCAAGAACTAACTATATTGTATTTTGAAGTATTGAAGATCATCTGTTTAACATTTTGATATTAGGTATAAGAAAAGTTTGAGATTTAAACTGATAAGATCATAAATTGGTTTTTTTAATTTTTTTGCATTAAATCAAAAATAAAACATCAATATAGAAATCAAACATTTTCAGTAGGAACTGCTACCTGTTGATAACAATTTGACTATCATACTTAGAAAAGAAATTTTTTGAATGGGCCATGAGAAATTTTGAAAAAGAATCAAAATTGTGAATTATGGAATAAAATTTTCATCTGAAATTCCTGCCTTTATATATATAACTATTATTAGAAATATGTGTATACAAATTCCTATTAGACTTTCATAACTTTATTCAAAAAATTGCAAAAATTTAGTTAATTTTGGTATTGTAATAGTAGTGCCATTGTGAATTTAAGACAATGTCAATAGTTATAGTGGAAAAATGATGTGCAGTTTTTCAGCATGGGAAATGACTGAATGTAAGCAAAACTCAGCTGATTTGATAATCTAGCTTATAAAAATTATTTTTCATCCTATAATCACTGGTTAAAATGTTAAAAGGAAAAATGCTGTCTATCAAAACTAGGAAAAGTGTCTATAATTGATTTTAATGCAATCATTATCAATATATTCTCATTGTCTGTACCAGTGATGCATAAGCACCAATGACAACATGTCGTCACACTCATTGTTAATTTTTCTGTGCTTTACTTTTTAAATGAATTCTGCTATAGGTAAAGGTTTTTAAAAGCATATATTATTCTTTTACCTAATTTTTGCCATTTTTATAGTCTATTCTCTCTTTTTAGTATAAAAAAGAGTTTTTATCAGGAACATAATTGCAATTTATATAGTATTGCATCTATAGGAAATTTTAAAGCTCTTCAGAAATGATAAGAAATAAGAAGAGTAGTTAATTAACAGTAGATATAATTAATTATTACTTAGGCCTGATTTTACAATGTCCTGTTAGAGTTTTAGTTTTAATCACTAGTTATGTTTTACAATTGTTAGATAAATTGTAAACTAATAGTTATTAATATTAAACTATCAATTTTCCATTTATCTAACAATTGTAAAACAGATAATTAAAGATATCTATGATAGAAAATTGAAATATACAATAAGTGTATTACTATAAGTTAAATAACCTTAATTTACTTAAAATAATTACATTCTGCATCATATAGATATTAAGAATACTTCAATCTTTATTTAAGAAATAGTTTTCAAATTATTCCTATATTCCATTGGAATCTAGATCCTTTTTGTCTGTTTTGTTTATTAGTTTGAAGAATCAAAAAATATATAGATTCTATAAATATACTTTCAAAAATATAGTCTAATAGGATCAAATTAAAGACTTTGTTTAGATTCTAAGTTTAAAATGTGCAAGAACTCGAATTTTTAGGGTCAAATACTTGAAGTCTATTCTTTGAATATTTCTGTATATCTGAGATTTGATTCTTTAATTTATGGGCATTTTTCATTCTCACAAAACCTTGAATTTTCTTAAATTGAAGATTTCTATATTTTGAAGTCCAAAATCAAGTAACATTTTCAACAGAATTCTTCAATTGATTTTATTGTCCTTTTAGGATCAACATTTAAGATGGTGATTGTTTCGTTTATTAGGTTTTGCATTAGAGAGAGAAACTTAAAAATGGAGATAATTTAAATATTCAAAATTTTAGCTGACTTTATGAATCCTATAAGGATAAAATACAAAATAATGATTAACTCCTCATTCAGATTTTTGATCTATGCAGAATAAACTTTCTTATTTATCAGTTTTTTTATTTTGAAATGGATGATTGCATTTGCAATCTAAATAAAAATAAAATTAAAATATATTGTCAGGATAAGGTAAGGATTGGAAATTTCTCAATTTTTTTATAAATAATAATTCAAATATTAAACTGATTCTGTTAACATAAAAGAAATACCAATAACATATTATGCATGTTTTTCTAAAGTTTTAAGCCACGGATAAAATTAAAGTATATTTTAATTCGTGCATCATTCAAGTTTATCATTAGCATATACATTTTTTTTGTATGAACACTTTCTATGAATATTTCTTGGTGTGGAAATACCTATTTGAACATAAGTATTCTAAAATATTTTGACTTCTTTTGAATATATAATTTAATAATAGTTCTACTTTCTCATAATTGATATAGGATTATTATAATTTAATTTCTGAAATATATAAACATTGAAGATAAGTTGAGTAACATTATGCTGTTGTTGTGCATATTTCATATGTTTCAGACTGAATCATCCTGTACTTGATTTAAAATTTAATTTAAAAATTGTTTATCCATTAGTGTTTTAATTTTCAGCTATAAGATGGTTTTTGTAAATTAATGTGTGTATGTTATAAAAGAGCAAAGTAAAATACATATTATTTCTATTAAGAAATGATGTATTTATACCATTAGGATGTATTTTATGTGTCACAGCTAGAAATTGATCACACACTTAAAAGATTAAACATGTTGATATGCCTGATTAATTTCTTATAAATTTCTGTTTTAAATATAACTGAATTACATTAGTTAATATTATTATAAAAAAAGTTTGTTTTTTCTAAGATCAGATTTTACTTTAATAAATAAGAAAAATAAAAAGAATAAATTGAATTTTAATAATGAAAAATACAGTATTTTATTTCAACTTTTAAAATCAATAAGTAAAATTATAAATTTTATTAAAGTAATTATTAAATTTATTTTTATAAAGAAATGAATATAGTTTAATCATAAATTTTAATATATTTGTATTTTTCTTTCCATAGTCAAAATTAACACCTCAAGAAAGATTAAAGAAAAGAATGCAAATGGCACTCAACAGACAATGTATATATAATTACTATTATTAAAATTATTCTTTACAGTGATATGAAAATATATTATTAAATCTTTAATAAAATAAATTTTTAAATCTTAATTTTACTTTCCAGACAAGGCGGATAAAAGAGCTCAAATGGAGAAATATGAAAAGCAGCAACAGGAAAGACAGGTTGGTCGATAGCCTCATGTGTGACCAGGCCCCTCCCGTCATATATCGATTTTATAATTTAGCTTTATTTAATTTTTATTTTATTATTTATTTTTATAAATTATTTATTTTTATAACTTTAGCTTTATTTTGCACGTATATGCGAAACGAAAGTTTTATGCCATAAAGAAGAGGATTAAAGGATATAGAAAGTTTTGCTGAGACGCTATAGTCCAAGTATAATGCAAGTTTTCGATACTATTACTCATGCTCAAGCTCGAGTGAGGATACAAATACATGCCAAATATATCAAGAAGATCAAATGGATCTTTTTTAAACAATATATAAGGGACAGTAGGGTACAACTCAAGCTTGAAGATGTTGCTGTGATAATGGATGATATTAATATACCACAACCGGTTGAAGATTTGCTGATCAAAGGTCCTATGGCAGTATTACAAGATAGCCTGACTATTTGTGAACTTGCACCCCAAGTAGACTGCATGATAGAAGGACAGCAGGAAGCAGATAAAGAAAGGCTTCATTGGGAGTTCATTCGTGAGAAAACGTCTATACGTAATTCTACTAAAAATAATAGACTTAATGTAATGACTAAGTATGCGTGAAAATGGATGGTTGATAACTCTATAGTGTGTACCAGGGACGATAAATCTAAAAAACTGGTATTTATTTATAAACAACATTACTATGATCTATTATCTAAGTTTGTAAAGGAGTCTAACTCTGTACTTATACCGTATGACCCGACCGATAAAATTAGCAATAGGCTAAATACTATTCTTAAATCTAAGCACTTCCCTTCCATATGGAAGGTTAAGACTGTAAGAACCCTGTTTGCAGCACGTCTGTTCAGTTATATTAAGGCCCATAAGGATCCCATATCCATATGTCCAATGGTAGACAAACAGTCGTCTCCACTATACCAGTTAGAAAGAACTATTGCTGAATGGGCTATTAAACGTATGAGAGACTACCCCTATGTAGTAAACTCGTCTCTTGAGTTCTTGGATAGATTATTGGAGACAGGGCTGCTCCCACAAGAGACTTATACGGTTATGGATTATGAGTCCTTGTATCCGTCCATACAACAACCGCCAGCAGCCTTGATGTTATACAGGTTTTTAATCCAGCACCTTCCCCAATCTGAATGCCACCACACTTTATTAAGGGATATCTGTCACCTTATAACCTATAACTCCTATTATGTATTCTGTGATAATTACTACCTCCAAAAAACAGGTGTCCCTATAGGTGGGCCATTAGCTGGAGTCATGGCAGAGCTGGTGATAAGATTTAAAGAGTCCTCTGTCTTGCACCGCTTCAAATCAGAAATCAAACTATACTTGTGTTATGTAGATGACTTGTGTGTGGTATGGAAAGAAAAGAATTCTGAGGTAATGCTGGCTAATACTCTTAATGACCACACCTTAGGACTTAAAATTAAGATAGAACAAATATCTACCACTGCATTTCACTTCCTAGATCTGCAAGTAAACACAGAAAATGGGGAGTATATTACAGATATATACAAGAAACCGACGTATAAGTTGGTCATGATACCATCCTGGTCAAGTGACCCATACCAATATAAACTGGCGGTTTTTAGGTCGTTATTTACTAGAGTCTGCACCCACATAACAAAGTGGTCGGATAACAATCCGAGGTACAATATATATTAGAACAAGATTCTATTATTATAATTTAAAAATTCTGTTCTGTAACGTTCAAAGAACTTTAGAACTTAGTTTTAATTTAGAATTTCTCTTTAGAATAATAATTCCTCTTTAGAACTTAATTGTAACGTACTACTGATGATGGATTTTAATTAGTCCGTAAACGTTATAGATAATTAAAACTTTGCTTATACCTTACATGAAGGGCTATTTTTTGTGTGTTATTATTGATATATAAAGCAAGAGACTTTTGAATTATACGTGTTTACCATATACACTGAGCCGGCGATGGATACGACCCAAAGAAGGAAGTTTTGTAGAATGAGTAAGAAGTTGGCAAAGAAAAATAAAGGAATATTTGAAACCTCTGCAAAAATAGACTAAAGACTGTGATTTACATAGAGATTCTAAACCAGTTTCATTGTCTACGAATTCATCGACTTGTATTGATATAAAACTGCAGGTATTTATCCTCCAAGTATGTTTTTGAAAAGAAATCTCTCTCAATAAAGATCTAGGTTTGTTTATCAATTGTATCGTTGTCTGTCATTGCATCACTGGAGATTTCCTTCTCTCCATCCTTACTCACAAAAGCATCATATATCCACGTTTTGGCTATCAAAAATATCCTGATGCTACAGTCGCTCCACTGGCCCCACACTTCACTCGAGTGTTGAAAAATGCTATTTTGAGATTTCAGAGGATAGCTGACAATGGTGGCCATCATGTTGAAAAGGAGTTGTTCTAATATTACAAGTCAATATTGTAGTTAAATGTGTAATGCAGTAATAAAACAGAAATACGCCCTCTAGTGACGATATTTGGAACTAAAATTTTTGTTTTGCTGAATGTCTTTCTCATTCTTTTATTAAGGACTACTCAAAGTTTCATAATTTTCTGATGAATAGTAACAGCTGCAGACAGCTCTGAATAAAGAAACTTTAATTATGGACACCATGTATAGTTATGTGAGGATCATGGAAATATGAACTATATTCGCGATACATAAGAAAAATTTAATACATCAAACAAAGAAATTGTGAAAGGGAGAAAGCTAAAAACATTGAAAAAAGAAACTGTAAATAAGAGGAAGAACGTTAAGATTGAAAAGAAAGCATTTACCGAATTGCACTGCCCATCGCGAAACTTCGTTCCCAGCGTTATAAATCTCGAAAACAAAAAGAGATTATGTATTGCAGGTGAAGATCATGCTTGTGCAAGTGTCCAGGGACTATTGCAGTAGACCCCACCTGCAAAGGAAATAAACAATAGTCAGGAATGCATCGAAGCCCGGGAATTTCGGGTGAGATACGATGTTTTGGTCCCAACTCGGGGATGTTATAAAAAGGGGATCAACCACCCCATCAACAGAAAGATCCAGAGAGAGAGAGAGAACTCAAGGGAGAATGGAAAAAGGAACGGCTAGGAGAAAGAAGACACAACAGTTTTCACCGCCGAGGTTTCACAACCGCTGTCCCAATCCTCCAGCTGCACCACACTAACAAGATCAGATTTCATACACAAGAAGAAAGGTGTTCTCCACTTTGTGTCATTAGTTAACGACAAAATTATCATCTGAAGCCATGCATCGTTAGAAGAAGACCCCCAAAAAAACCAAAGACTGAACAACGATTATAAATAGGTCCCCGTATGGACAAAGATTTCATTAAGAACTCTGAACTGTAAACGATAAGTGTTACGCTATAAAATTGTGTATTAATTCAAGACCTGCAAGGAATCTTCTGTTGTATAAGGTATTTATCCTCCCTTTATGGGATATGTTTTAATTCTCTCTCTCAGGAATAAAGATCCAAGGTGTTAATCATTCAAGCTGTTAGCTGTTGTTTCCTTGAGCACCTCTCCATCCTTATTCACAACTTTAACCCACATCATCATCCGCTAGGTCAGGGATTCCTAACCTTTTTCTTGCATCGGGTCGATGCGAGAAAAAGAATGGTTTTCTATACCCTTTTAAAGGGTACCCTTTAAAATACCCTTTTAAAGAATGGTTTTCTTTATCGACCTCCTTTCATTTTTCTTAATATTATACAGTGTACAACATAATCATAATACAAATAATTGCACATAAATAACTTAAAGATAACAATTAGACTAACAAGGAGAGGACGCGATGGCCGAAAAACGGAATGAAACAAAATTTATTTCTGTAAGAACTAAAACACAGTAAAAGACTAGAGGCCAATGGCTAGCCATTATGGAGAAAAATGAACTTGAAGAAAGACGCGACAAAAGTATACCAGTTCGTTATACTAATTAATGACGAGTTGGCGTGGCAGCGGGTTAAGCGGCAAACTCCCATGTTGTCGGCCCGAGTTCTATTCCCGCTAGTTATATTTTTTTTTTTTGTTTTGTTTATTCGTATTAGCAGAAATATCAATTGAAAAGGTTAAAAACAGCATTAATTAAATATATTTTTCTGTTTGTCTGCCATTTTGCTTGAATGATGGTTGCAATATTATATCTATGCTAACTCGTACCAACAGCTAACAGTAAAACACAATGCTGTGCGTTTATAAACTGCTTTAATATGATCTACAGTAGGGTTCTCACAGTCAACCTTGTTTTACTCGTACTCTAATGTAAAAAGCAGGTTCTTATTTCTTGCTAACATTTCAATTTTACTTGTTAATTATAATTATCACATAGGGGTGTGATAAAATTAACTGTTTTATGGTCTGGTTATTTCCTTTAAATTTTATTTTCGTGCATGCATCAGTGATGAAATATATTTAGTTAATGCTGTTTTTAACCTTTTCAATTGATATTTCTGCTAATACGAATAAACAAAAAATAAAATGTAACTAGCGGGAATAGAACTCGGGCCGACCGCATGGAAGTTTGCCGCTTAACCACGCTGCCACGACAACTCGTTGTTAATTAGTATAACGAACTGGTATACTTTCGTCGCGTCTTTCTTCGAGGTCATTTTTCTCCATAATGGCTAGCCATTGGCCTCTAGCCTTTTACTGTGTTTTAGTACTAGTCAAGAACTCTTACAGAAATAAATTTTGTTTCATTCCGTTTTCCGGCCCTCGCGTCCTCTCCTTGTAAGAATATAAACAAAAATTTTGAAAAAAAAAATTGTTTATTAGATTCATGTTTTATTATTTTTTGTATTATCATCATTTTTAATTTTATAAATATAAACAAGTTTTCAGAAACAAAATCACAGATTTTTTTTATTTTATAAATATAAACAAGTTTTCAGAAACAAAATCACAGATTCTAATTGCACAAAAGTTCGATATTAATTAATGTGATGGCTGCGCTTGATGTATCGATACAAATAAAAAAAATCAAATTTTATTTAAATTTTTATAAAATATTAGGCATAAAATTGCTTAATTCTTAAATCACCTCATTCAGAAATATTCAACCTGTTTCTTGTTTTCCGTAGTAAATTATTGACTTAACTAAAGCCTGCTTCCACTAGGTAAGAAGAGGCGAAAAGTCAATAATGCTAGTTCATTAACAACTTCTATTTAGGGATATTTCTCTCGGATGACTTTTAAATTGTAAAACTTAGCATATCCATGTGTTTCAAATAAGTCTTGTGCTTGAACATCCTCCTTCAATGTAATCAGCTCTTCTTGTATCATAATATTAAAATCAGAATTAGATTTATGTTTTATTATTTTTTGTATTATCATTTTTAATTTTTTAAATTTAAATTAGTTTTCAGAAACAAATCACTGATTCTAATTGCACAAAAGTTCGATATTAATTAATGTGATGGCTGCGCTTGATGTATCGATGCAAATAAAAAAAATAAATAAAATTTTATTTAAATTTTTAAAAATATTAGGCATAAAATTGCTTAATTCTTAAATCACCTCATTCAGAAATATTCAACCTGTTTCTTGTTTTCCGTAGTAAATTATTGACTTAACTAAAGCCTGCTTCCACTAGGTAAGAAGAGGGAAAAGTCAATAATGCTAGTTCATTAACAACTTCTGTTTAGGGGTATTTCTCTCGGACGACTTTTAAATTGTAAAACTTGACATATCCATGTGTTTCAAATAAGTGTTGTGCTTGAACATCCTCCTTCAATGTAATCAACTCTACTTGTATCATAATATGTAAATCAGATATATTACGGTGAAAGTGTTTCTATGATCCATGCTGGTACTGTATATTTAAATTTTCAATATCTTGGAAGCGAATATTAAAATCTTTTAAATTTTACAAGTGGCTCGTATATAACAATATATCTTTTGAATATGAAAATGATATTAAAATATGATATAGCTTTATATCAATAAACAATTAATTATCAATTTTATTAATAAATTTTTTGTAATCAATGGGATCTTGATCTTGATTATGCCAATCAATCACCGGTGCATATGCGGCTATCGACCCCGAATAGACCCCTTGATCATCATTGACCCCCCTATAAAATTTCATCGATCCCCAGGGGGTCGATACCGACCCCGTTGGGAACCCCTGCGCTAGGTAAACCCGCCTGTGTGTCGGCATCTTTTCCAACGAGACCAACTGGTGTCAGATCCTGATGATGTCCATGCAAGGCAACGTCAGGATCTGACGTTGCAATGAATCAAGCTATTTGATAACTGTGGGCCCCTCCATCAGAGGGCCCACAGTTATCAAATAGCTTGATTCATTGCATCTTACTCTTTCTATTTTAATAAACATTTTATTTTTATTGTGTAATATAATTGCCATTAACAAACTTCTAACATTGCCCTAAACTCTGAGTACCACTTACTCATATACCCTATACAGTAGTAAAGTTTTTTGCTTGTTATTTTCAAATTATACATTTGATGTGAGTGCTCTGTATTAGAAATTCTCATTTAATGTCTCTGGTCAGCAATTAAATCATATCAGAAGTTAACCACCTTCAATCCTACAAGAGGATGCTAGCCTTGATGCTAAAGCAAAATTTGAGCAGCAAAATCTAACTTTAGTTGGATAGTGGCCATTAGTTTAGATATGCTTTAATAATGTTTGGTGGCATGCAGTTCTGAATTATATTATTCAATATCTCAGCAATCTTTACAGGCTTATCTGTGATTATTTTCTAAATTGCAAAACTGATTAGTTAGTTCCTTGTGATTAGTTATCTCTTTTCAATTTATTAATTATGCTGGCAGATCTATAGTTATACTGTATAACTATAGTATAATTAGCAAATTGAAAAGGGATGTCCACAAAGATTCTTTTCTGTCCTCTTGTTTTAGAGTATTTTAATTGACAACCTTCTTCAGAATAACTTTCTGAACAGTCATTTCTTTATAGCCTTTGCAGACATCTTTATCATTTTGGTAATAGCTATATTGTAGTAAATAACATTGCACATCCAGGTTTTAGAAAAAGTTATCAAATGGAATGAAGACCATTATCCAGAAAATTTTCAAATGATTTTTTTCCAATTTCAAAAGTGACAAGAGACTTCTTATATAAGAAGGTATAATAAATCTTTCCATTTTGTTCAAGGCTTTAGATATCCCAGTGTTCTTTTAGATAACAAGCTCAACTGGATGTTCATTTCTATCTCAAGGATAAAGCATTCAGTCTCTTCCATTTACTAGCTGAAGTGTCCAAGAAAAAATAGGATCTTTCTGATTCTTGTCTTCTCTGAATTTATAAAGGAGCAATCATTCTTTTCTTCATTTTTGGTATCCAGTCTTCTAGAGACAAAATTCTTATAACAAGGGGAGTGCCAACCATGGCCCCCTCCAATTTACTTCTGATGACATCTTACAGTAATCAAATGGCAAACGCATTGCAGCATTTGTTAAAATGTTAATATCAATCAGTATATAAACAACATAGAAAACTTTAAACCCCTTTTTTCAGGAATGCTTGAGAGTTGCATCGTATTACTTTACCACAGGTTTGTGAGAGGGTAGTACTACAACATATGTAAAAATCAGCAAAATCAGAGGGGGCCATAGTTGGCACTCCCCTTGTAAGCAATTTCTCTAGAAAACTGAATTCAATTCAGTGGCAATTCCTTCTTTATTCTTACTGATAAATATTTCTTTTTCTTGCTCTCACTCTCCTAAAAGCAAGTAACATTCTCTATTCCTTGCTTTGCTGTTCTGCTAATTGCTTATTTGCACTTATATTTCAAGAATTTTAATGCGATTCCAAGTCCTTCAGTCATATTTCAAATTGCCATAGTTTGATCTGCAGGCCCAGATTTAAATCAAATTCTTTAAGCATTCAAAATTCCAAATTTCAATAACATCATTAAATTTGAGCCTCTCATCATGGGAGTTCAGCACATTCAAAAACGTTTTCAGAATCAACTTCAAAATTAATTTTTTCCATAATGTGAGATTCTTTGTTTCCTGGGCAACAAGTTTGAGTTTTGGAGTTGTATTGAATCTTGAATTCAGCACAACTTTTTTGTCCTTTGTCCTTTTGATTTTGAACTTTATTCTATCTGTGAAGAAATGACTGATTCCATATGCCCTTCATTGTTTTGTCAACAACAACTATCTATGGAACTCTTCTAACCCTTGCTGCATATAGAATACTGAAGATCTTCCAATTTTGCTTTGAATTTTATTTAAAATTTATTAATATACAATACAAACTTCAAGGGAATTATAATCAAATAAATCCAAACAACTTGCCAAATTTAACCCTTGAGATACACAACAGAATTTTAAACCAAAATAAATTTAGATAAACTATAGAAATTACTAAGCCAACAGGAATAGATCTATCGGTGAAGTCCGATGTCGGTTCCAAATTAATATAACTGCCTGAAGAATCAATCTGCTTGTTGGCCTCGGTGGTCTAGCGGTATGACGTTGGGACGTTAGCCCAAAGGTCCCCGGTTCGATCCCGGGCTGAGGCAGATTTTTTCTTCTTCAGGTAAATTAGTCAAAATTCCTGTTTAATTTATAATTAATAGATGGCGCCACTCGTTGGCTTAGTAATTTCTATAGTTTATCTAAATTTATTTCGGTTTAAAATTCTGTTGTGTATCTCAAGGGTTAAATTTGGCAAGTTGTTTGGATTTATTTGATTAAAATTTATTGTATGAGAAATATGTATTCTCTTGTACTTTATTATATATTAATTCCATCAAAAACAACTAATATGTAAAAAATAGGTTAAGTAAAGAATTAAACTTTAGGATATTTGTTCCAATTTAGATGTGGCTATTTTGATTAATATTATGTCAACCAAAGTAACTGCATTTAAATTGTAACAAATATAGGCATACCTCATTATTGTAGAGGTTACATTTCAGACCACTGCTCTAAGTGAATCACAATCTTTTTTTCATTTACTAATGCACATAAAAGCCTAAAAATATATTTACACTGTTATTCGTTAAATGCACAATAACACTAGGCCAAAAAATCTCTACCAGCTAGCTGCATTTTAAAGCATTCACATATCATCTTGGAGGATCCAGGTTCGATTCTGGGTTTCATACCTTCAGTTTTTCAGAATTGCTCTGGGCCTGGTCTGTCTACGAGTTAATTTATGTTTTGTATACCTGTTCTAAACATTATTAAGCAGATAATTTTCATTTTGAGATATAAAAAAAATATAGAATATAATTGGGAAGCACTGTATTAGCAAAGTACCATAAAATGAGATATGCCTGTATTCTAAAGTTTAGTACTGTATTTGGCTTATTTTTTTATATATCAGATATTTTTGATGGGACATCATTTATTTTTTAGGTAAAAACCATTTTTCCAAGAAAGACATTCTAACAATAATATATTAATACATGATATAAATACCCTCTTTATTTTTAATTCAATTGAATTATATTTTTAAAAAACTTTTAGTAAAATAGTAAATACACATATATCAAATTTAATTGAAATCAGTTGAGCAATATGACATATAGAAAGAGTGTAGGATGAAAGGACTTCCTACTTCCTTCATTTTGTGCTTTCAGAACTCTTTAAATAATATAAGTAATATTTATATTCTAGATTTGTTTGAAATTGGTTAAACCATGTAACCTAGAGACATAAACTTTAAATAATACAAACTTCAAGGGAACCTAATCCAAACAAATCTAAACTTTCAAGCCAAATTTTAGCCCTTGAAACTATAACGGAGTATTTTAATGATTAGAAATAATTTGAACTGATGTTAGCACCATCTCGTAATTAGAATAATTATTAATTTCTACAAAATCAATGAGTGGCGCCATCTAATAATTAATAATTGAACTAGAATTTTTAATTAATTTATCTCATCTCATAATTAGAATAATTAATATTTTATTAAATCAATGAGTGGCATATCTATTAATTAATAATTGAACTAGGATTTTTAACTAATTTATCCGAAAAATTAATAATTGAACCAGAATTTTTAACTAATTTATCTGAAGAAAAAAATCTGCCTCGGCCTTAATAATTGAACCAGAATTTTTAACTAATTTATCTGAAGAAAAAATCTGCCGTGGCCCGGGATCGAACCAGGGACCTTTGGGCTAACGTCCCAGTCATAATCGCTAGACCACCAAGGCCAACAAGCAGATTGATAAACTGTCTGAAGAATCAATCTGCTTGTTGGCCTTGGTGGTCTAGCGGTTATGAAGTTGGGACGTTAGCCCAAAGGTCCCTGGTTCGATCCCAGGCCGAGGCAGATTTTTTCTTCAGATAAATTAATTAAAAATTCTGGTTCAATTATTAATTAATAGATGGCGTCACTCATTGATTCAATAAAATTAATAATTATTCTAATTACGAGATGACGCTAACATTAGTTCAAATTATTTCTAATCATTAAAATATTCCGTTATAGTTTCAAGGGCTAAAATTTGGCTAATCTAGAGACATTTCTAGAAAAGAGAATCATCATCTACATCTTTATATTTTAGCCCAATTAAGTCAAAATTTTCTGATAATTTTAATTGAGTTATGATATACTTATATTTCAAATTTGAACAAAAGCAGTTAGACAATGCAATACATAGAAGTGTTTATGGAAAATTGACCCCTATTTTTTCCCCTTTATTTTAACCTGATAGTGCTAAAATTTTCAGAGGACCTCAAATAATCTAAGAAATACCTATTTTTCAAATTTAATCAATATCAGTCGAACAATATCCCTGTAGAGGAGTTTGCAGAGGAGGAGGAGGAGAAAAAATGATGCTTTTTTGCAATTCTTAAACTATGCTAATTCTATTATTAATTGGATTTGAAACTTGAAATTTGGCATTCAATGTTCTATTGAATACTTTTCTTGAATAAATTGTCAGATTAATAATATTTAACTTAGGACCAAAGTTATAGCGAGTTGAATTTTGGCCATAATGACTCTTGTATTAAGAGTCAGTCAATGACTGCTGTACTTGGCTTAGAGTCACTGATAATATACAGCAATACCTCGCATAGTCTATTTCAAATAGTCTGGGTTTCACTATAGTCCGGATTGTAATTGTTAATAAAAAATTTTTTTAATTAATTTTTTTAGAATAAATATGAAATGTAAGTGTGCTTGCTACTTACTATCTATATATGACTTGAATAGCCACTATGATGAACTGTGACAAGCAGGCAGCTGCTCCAGTGCTGCCAAATTTATCTGAACAACGTTTGTTATAGTATCTGCCTCTCAAGTGCAATGTCGTTGGTGTTTACCGCAAATGCTTAATTGAATCATTGAATGGGAATGAACACTGGGCATATCGGCGTTTGCGACTCATCAGCCCGCAGCGGCCCAGTTCAAGTGGAATCCGCCTTTATGTAGAGCACTGCTCTGGGTTTGTAATGGTGCCAAGCGACCGACTTGGAGAAAGCGAATGCGTTCACCTGCTGGGTGAGCCCTCTTTATCTATTCGTCTTTATGGGCTCGGATCCACTTTCTGTCCCCTTCTGTCTATTATAAATCCTTATAAAAGATTTTAATGTTTAATGCATATGAAATAATAATTAATGTAAGAATTTATGATTTAAAAAAAACATGAACAAATCGAAAATTTCTTGGAACCAATTATAAGTTTTCCTGTAGGTTACGTACCTTGAATAGTCTGGTTTCAATTAGTCCGGTAAGAAACAGAAACCAATTAACTGGACTATGTGAGATATTGCTGTACTTCTTGATACTATTGTTTTTTAAATAAACTTTTAATTTATTAATTAAGACAGACAATTTACACATTAATAATTTTCTTTAAATACTATGGTGACTATAATAATTCAAATAAAAATTGAAAAGGGGACGAAAATTATATGGATGAATTTAAGCAAAAAATTATATTATACAAACATATTATGCAAATCACAAAATTCAAACTGTACTGTTTAATTCAAAATCCTGTTTTATTAAAATATAAAGAAACACGAAGATCTAAACTTTTATCTGCTATTACATATTATTTAAATGTTTACGTCCATTCATTAAGTTTTGGAACTAAATTTTTAAAAGATCTTGTTAAAGTTATTGGTATTTAAATTTGTTTCTATGAAATAACTTTTTTATAGTTAATAAAAGACTTGAATACTTTTTTGCATTTTTGTTAAAGACATTGAGTTACAGGAGGTCCTAGATTTAGAAACTTTCATGCATATGAACATGCCATTTCCTTTTCAAATTTTAGAAAATATCAAAACCTTTTCAGAATTTTAAACATTATGATGATAGAATGCACTAGCACCAAATGTAATGCAAAAAGTACACATTTATATAAAATATTACAGAAATAAGTCAAGATGGCAAATATTTCAGAATAGAGTATATACAGTAGTTTTGGTACTTTTGAGTTTTTCATAAATATAACTTTAGAATTATGAACAAAACTTATAAATAACTTGTATTATAAATAATAATTTTAAATTTTTAAAATATGTAAATTTATTAAATTCTTCTTATGTTATGAAATTATAAGAAATTTTATTAGTTTATAATATGTACAATATTATATAAACAACTTAATAGTAAAACTTTTTGTTAAAATAATTAAATGGTAATAATTTTATTTTTATTTTTTAAGGTTATACATTTAAAAGGAAAACATAATGAAATAGAACAGACATATTATTTAATGACCGTCCAACCTCAGCCATTAGAAGATGAAGTTATAAATCACAAAGATGATACAACATTAGAAACAGAGTTGCCTAAATCATATCTCAAAGTTGTTAATTTTTTACAACTTGATACATTTGCTATTACTCATGGACCTTGTACAAAAATTGATGGTAAATTACTTTTTAATAATCATGACTTCAATAAATGTTATACAGGTAATCCCTCGCTAATATATATTAGAGTCAAAATTGAATCTGGATTTTTCAAGATGGTAAGCAACTGCAAAATGCACACAAAAAACAAAGCTCTAAACGGATGATACTTTATTAACAGTAAATGCTTTCGACCTTATCAGTAGGTGAACTTCAGCTGTAATGAATATACGAAGAAGAGAAGCCAACCCCTACAAAAATAAACAACTCAGAAATGACGTCATATTATTATTTTTGTAGCAGTGAAATTTGTAGTAGTAATGTGTAAGTGTTCATACGATGTTTGATGACGTCATGCATTCCCCGTCCGCGAGTTTTAATTGTTGTATTTTTATTAATATCGCTTTGGATTTTCACTTTATTATGTTGTAACATTATTACTATTATTATTAGTATTATTAGTATGTGTAAGTGTTTATACGATGTTTGATGATGTCATGCATTCCCCGTCCGCGAGTTTTTAATGTTGTATTTTTATTAATATCATTTCGGGTTTTTCACTTTATTTTGTTGTAACATTATTATTATTATTATTATTAGTATTTGTTACCGGTATTATGATTGTTGTAGAAGTGGAATTTGTAGTGATAATGTGTAAATGTTTATACAACGTCTCTTATGACGTCATTTTTGAGTTGTTTATTTTTGTAGGGGTTGGCTTCTCTCCGTTCTATATATTCATTACAGCTGAAGTTGACCTACTGATAAGGTCGAAAGCGTTTCTGGTAATAAAGTATTTATCCTGTTTAGAGCTTTGTTTTTTGTGTGCATTTTGTGAGTGTAACAGGATGGTTTTAAAGTTGGTAAGCAACTGCTTTACCATGTGACTTATGTGTTTATTCTTTATTATAAATATTTTTAATGTTACATTTTTTGTGACACACTAGTATTGTATAATGTATGCTCCAACATACATATGTTTTGATTTATGTAAGGTTTTCAATCACTTATACCGGATGATTTTGAGCATCCGTACCATTCTTTTTCTCAGAAACGCGATGAGATAGGAAATAGGGGAAAAATTTTGATTACCAAAGTATACCTGAAGAATTGAATGGGCATGATAAAAATTTTGAGGGCCCATCGGAAGTAGAGGCACAAGGAGTCAACTATGAATAAACCAATGCCGATTTTGGCATAATTGGATAGAACCGTGAAAAACAAAACTTTTATTTTGAAAGTTTTTTAATATAACTTACGGATTGTGAGATATCACAAAAAAAAGATGTCGCTGCATGTACCACCAATGGGGCTATTCAAGCAGTAAGAAGAATAAAACCGCCGATGGGGCTATTCAAGCAATAAGAATAATAAAAATCAGACAGAGTGTATTTGTGTACATTGCCAAACATTATTGAAGCAGCAAAGAGCAGTAATATGAAGATTCAAAGCGAATTCTGGTATTCTGTAGTAGCACTTGAACCGCAGGTATGACAAGTCTTGCCATTACAGTTCAGCGTGGAGCCATACTCAAATATATATATATATAAAATGCAATGTTTGTCTGTCTGTCTCTGTTTGTTCTACAAAGGCTCCTGCACCATTTGACCCCTTGGGACCAAACTGTATATGGAGATTTTCTGTGGCTCCATGGGTAACATAGGCTACCCTGAATCAAGATCGTCCCAGGAGGTGGAGCATTTTGGAGTGGGAGCAAAAATGCCTTCATTTAAATCCTTCAGAGTCAATAAGAATAAAGAATCAACTACTCAACAAGCAGGTGATTAAATATATAAACATATTTTAACGAAAATATAACATTTTCAGTACAATTCCTACCCTCTTCAGCATACTAAAAAAAATCAAACTGCAAACATTAAGTTTAAAAACTATGCCTAACCCTTGATTTACATGGTAGATTGGTTCTGCAAAAGTACCGTGTGAATTGAAATCATGCAAATCAAGACAAACATTTGTACAGAGAATCAAAAGATAGGTTCTGTAATACTCAATTAAATAATTTGAGTTTTATTTAAAATAAATTACATATATACAACAAAAATTTAAGAATAAAGGTCAAATCATTCAAAATGTATGAAAACAAGTTTTTTCTGTATCTTCTTCTCTTATTAATATTGAAAGTCTTCTTTCTCAGTTCAAAGTCACTATTATTGCTTCTAATTTTCTCTATCTTGCATAATTTCCTCTATCAATGCAGGCCCACCCCATTAAACCTCATTCTTCAATCATCTGTAAGACCTCCCCTATGGGAATTGGCATCCTGTAATGGCATAGTGGCTTAATAATTAGTCACTCAAGTGTGAGTAGGTAGCTTAATTCGCAATAATCCAAATTCACTTAAACTAATTTGTTAAAACCTAAAATATTATATTATTAGCCAAGGTGACAACTTTATAATGATGTAAGAGTTATCACATAAGCTGTATCATGTAGTTGATATTCCTGAGCAATGCCAGATAATCTGGCTAGTTTATAATAATTATATTTATTTGAAAGTTATCATCTGATCATATAAATAATATTAATAAAATAATTTTCTTTCTACCAAATGTATTAAAAAATGTCAAAAATAAGACATTAATTTCGATTACGAGTATTACAGCACGAATTAAAAGTGGAAAAGTTCTTTATTATAAGTGAAGATCTTTCAGCTTCACTAAGCCATTGTCAGCATAATACAGAAACGAATAAATATTCGAATATTATACAAATGTAAAAAATAAATAAAATACATTTAAAATTAAACAACGATATCGTAACATTGTATATAATACGATTATGAAAATAAAATATAGCAATATTTTAATAATTTTCTTAATCATATTATATACAATGTTATGATATCGTTGTTTAATTTTAAATGTATTCTTTTTGTTTTTTATGTTTGTATAATATTCGAATATTTATTCGTTTCTGTATTATGCTGACGATGGCTTAGTGAAGCTGAAAGATCTTCACTTATAATAAAGAACTTTTCCACTTTTAATTCGTGCTGTAATGCTTGTAATTAAACAAGAAGTGGGATGAATATATTGAACAACATTAATTTTTAAAATAAATCATTGTTTTAATATATTCTTGGCTTAGCTACTTTTTATGAATACTTTTTGAAGATGATTTTTTTATAGATATTGCATCTTATTTTTCATCTATATATATTACAAATCTGAAATGCCTGAGAACGTATGTGTGCTTATAACACAAGAATGGCTGAATGGATTTTTATGAAACAACTTTTGTTTGTAAATATTTTTGTGTAAATTCCTAATAGACAGGTATTGTTTATTAGAAATTGATTTTATATATTCTAATTGGCATAAATTACTTGATAACGATCATAGATGGAAGATCAATGCTATTTGATCAACCTCATTGGGTTACAATGATCACGTGACATGTTAGCTGGCCAATATCATTAGATTACTATGATCGTGTCCTTAGTAATTGAGCAGTCTCATTGGATCATAATGGACATGTGATTCTTGCATGTGACCATTATAACCCAATGAGACTGCTTTTAATGGCAGATATCGAGTATTGTGCTGTATATTAGTTTGTTAAATTATTGAACTTAAGATTTCATATTAAAAGGTTTTAAGTTTTTTTTTTAAAATCTTCTCCAATTTTCTATTGATTATAGCTTACATTATTTTATTTAGCTAATATACTTAAGTTAAATTTTGATTAGATCAAAGTTCAAACAGCACTAACAGCAAGTATCATAGGAACTTCCGAAAACGTTTTACCATATTAATGGTAAAACGTTTTCGGACCCGTCACCGGTCCCTCATCAGTACATATTTCTTACAGAGATAACATTCTAAAAAGAACGATATTATAGTACATAATTTAAAAAAGAATCGGTTACATAATATTCTACTACGTAGAATTTTAAAATTTTAAATATTTTATAAGAATTAAATACATATAAATTTAAATATATATAAGTACATATTAACATAGGGCACAAACATAAAAATATAACAATAGATAATCTTTTTTATAATGTCCTAGGGTGCAAAAGTATAAAGTAGGAACTTCCCATGTCATTATTATAAGAATCCATATGGCATTACAGGATATCCAGCTAGTAGCATTATAAACACTATCAACTATCAAGATAAAGCAGATCATTTATGCACGTTCTTCATAATGAGTTAATTGAACACCACTTCCATAATGAAGACAGTTCCATAGGACTACTGTCATTAACAGTAGTATGTGTGCGTGCTGTTTTCTCCATCTCGATGGCTTCTAAAGTAGTGAGGCTCCTACCATCATATACGGTCTTTTACTACACTAGTTTTCCCCCAATAGATCATTATATCTTGTTCATAAGCTTTAACCGCCAAGGCAGTTCATAAACTTCCTGCATTAATGTCTGCTTTGTGTTCATTGAGCCTCCTACATAAATTTCTCCTAGTACTTCCGATATAATACTGTGTGTTGTCATCATTTATGTTATGTATAGGAACCGAGTATACCTCTGCCTTCCTATTATTGGGGATACGGTCTTTCCCATTCCTGAGAGTGTTAAAGATCGTGTTGCCCCTCTTCTGTGCTACTCTATATCTACCGTTTTTCAATGCCCTTTTTAAGACTTTGTACATTGTAGTATCATATATGATAACACCATATGGGCAGATATCAGTGTCAAATTGTACAAGGGAGGTATGTTGATGTGTGTTCAGCATATATTCTGAAACTTTATTCCATATGCCTTGCATTACTTTATGAGTAAATCCATATTTATGTCCTTGGGCAAAGATATAGTCAACTTCATTTTTCCTATCAAGCCATTTAGTAATGTGGGTACAAGCACTACTAAACATAGATCTAAAGGCAGCAAGTTTATATAGTATGGGATCATGGGACCACGCACGTATCAAAACGGGCATATATGTAGGCTTTTGGTATACTTTGGTGACGTATTCACCTCTCTCAGTCTCAACCCAGAGATCTAGAAAGTGGAAAGTCGTATGTGAATTTTCTTCAATCCTTACTTTAAGCCCAAGCGTACGGTCGGTGAGCATGTCTGCCAGGTACTGCTCATCTTGAACATCCTTCCAGACTATACATATGTCGTCAACATATCTAAGATACAGTTTAAATTCCGATTTGAAACGGTCAAGAACAGTTGACTCTTTGTATCTGACCACTAGCTCGGCCATTACGCCTGCTAACGGCCCACTTATGGGGACACCTGTCATTTGTAAATAGTAGCGTCCTTGGAAAACAAAGTACGAATTGTATGTAATAAGGTGACAGATATCCCTAATGATATTACCTATGCAGTCAGATTCAGGTAGGTGCTGCACAATGAAATGGTACAACATAAGTGCCGCAGGTGCCTGCTCAATAGATGGGTACAACGACTCAAAATCTATTACTGTATACATCTCATTTGGGAACAGACCAAGTTCTAAGAACCTGTCAAGGAAGTCGAGCGAGGAGTCAGCAGTATACCGATATCCTTTAAGGTGTTGCAGAGCCCACATCACAATTGTTTTTTCTAACTCATAAAGGAGTGAGGACTTTTTGTCTACCATAGGTCTAATGGTTAGGGGGTCTAATAGTTAGGGGGTCTAATGGTTAGGAGTCTAATAGGGTTTTTATGGGCCGTAACGTATCCAAAGAGCCTAGGTGCATACGGGCATCACACTTTTTTCACCTTCCACATTTGGGGGAAGTGCTTAGATCTAAGAAGGTTCGACAATTTAGCAGCTATCTTATCGGTAGGATCATGGGTGAGGAGCTGTGAATTCGACTGAGTTATGAAATCAGATAGGACTTTTAGGCTTTGATTAGGTTTAGTGACCATGTGGTACTTATGTTAAACTTTAGTTAGGCTTGATGACTATGTGTTATTTGCAGCCATGGCTATATCTAATCTATATACATATTTATATATATATAATATCTATATATATAAATCTAAATACCTGTGCATGTATGTTCAATTATAAAGCAAGATAGGTTGAATTTCCTAATGCCCCTTAAGATTGTCACTATCATTAGCACGTGTAGAGAAATGAACCGTCATTACCATGCAATGCAATAATTTGACTTACGGTAATACAATTTTATAAAAATTATTGAATTATTTATGCTGCTACTGATTTATTATTTAATTATCATCTTTTTACAATCAATGATTATTTTATTTCATGATTTTCATTATTGTAAGTTTTTATTATGTAGAAGAATTTGCATTTGAGATTAATTATGTATTTTTCCATGCTCTTGGTTCGAGATTACGTTATTTCATGTGTTGTTTTGATATGAAGTTTTCGTACATTGTATAGTTGTATAAATTTCATAATGCCATGAAAAAGAGAGAATTATTTAGGTAGATTAATTCCTGCTACTGAAAGATTTGCATTTAATTCGAGAAAATGAAACATTAAAAGATCGAACAAATTGACAGAATTCTAATAGAAAAAGAAAAATAAAGAAGTGAACATTCAAAAAGATATGTTTCAAATAGAAAACAGTTATCTATGCGGAAAAGATTTTCAGAATATATTGAAGAAAATCCTGAAGGTCATCTGAAAGGTTATAATTTAAGAGAAAGAGAAACTTAAGTACAACGCTATGAACTACCTGAGCAATGCCAGGCACGGGTCTGCTAGTTTATATATATATATAGCATATTTCATTTATTTGGAAAAGTTTTCACCAAGTAAAGTAAAAATTTAAATTTTTAAGGAATATTTTATTATAAAAGATTATAATGAATAAATTATTAATTCAATTCATTTTTTTTAAAACAAGATTTTGGAATTGTTATCAACAATTAATAATTATAAAGAATAATAGAATAAAAACTAAAAATTTAAAATTAAATGTTTGACAAAAAAATTTTAAGCAAAAAAAAAGCAATATAAGCATATATACAGGGTGTTTTCTAGCACCCGTACCACCCTTTTTTTCTCAGAAATGCGATGAGATCGGAAGTAGAGGAAATATTTTCATTACCAAAGTATATTCAAAGAATCGATCCATGGATGTACACAGATGCCCTCTGTCTGATTTTTATTCTTCTTACTGCTTGAATAGCAAATCGGTGGTACATGCAGTGGCATCTTTTTTTGTGATATCTCACAATCCGTAAGTGATATTAAAAAACTTTCAAAACAAAAGTTGTTTGTTTTTCACAGTTCTATCCAATAATGCCAAAATCGGCATTGGTTTCCATTGGAGATTTCATAGTTGATCCCTTGTGCCCCTACTTCCGATGGGCCCACAAAATTTTTATCATGCCCATTTGATTCTTTGGATATATTTTTGTAATATCATATTAACAGTTTTTTTTCTCTCCTTCATTATTAAAATCTTATATGTTTTAAATTATAGGATATTTATATTTCTGAGTGTGTGTGTGTGTGTGTGTGTGTGTGTGTGTGTGTGTGTGTGTTGGTGTGTGTGTGTTGGTGTTTGTGTGTGTGTGTTGGTGTTTGTGTGTGTGTGTTGGTGTTTGTGTGTGTTTAATTTTTTCCCCTACTTCCTATCTCATTGTGTTTCCGAGAAAAAAGGGTGGTACAGGTGCTCAAAATCACCACGTATATGTCAGGGACTGCCCATACAGTAAGTCCTACTTTTGCAGATTTGAGTTCTGCAGTTTTAAAGATATGTGGATACACTAATCTTTTTAATTGTGTTTAATTTCCTTAAAATGTGAATAGAAAATTTATTAAACATTTTTTTCTAAAAATATTATTTATGACTGAACACGAAGTATTAATGGCGGCATCAGACAGTTGACGTAATTTCCCAACATCAGACTGGAACAGTCGATTGTGAACTTTAAAAATTATTTTGTGCTAATCTGAAAAGTTTTTCTAAATTTAATTATCGTATATTGTAGAATATTATTATTTATCATCATCTATTACCAATTAAATAAATTTTTCCCGTTTTATTTTTATAATTATGTTTTAACTTTTAAATGAGCATAGCCAGCTAGCTTAGAACTCCTACCAGTTCTTTCCCAGAAAATTTCTATTTCACCTACTAAGCTCAATACTGTCTCTTATTGGCAGATAAAGTATGTTCTGAACCAAATAAAGATAAAAAAAAACTAATATTATAGCTGTTATTATGGGAGGAGAGTCGTTATTACTTAAGAAGATTTTACTTGAAAAAACATCAATTATTATTGCAAAATAAAGCAAAAACTTTAAAATCCAAAAATATATATATGATATTAAATTATAGGAATTGCTAATAAACCTCTGCTACTGATTTTGAAGTATTATTATTGTTTTAAAATTATGATATTCCTCTTTGCATGTAATTGAAATCATTTTGTTTCAATTCAAATTTAATAATAATGTTTTTGCCATTTATTTTAACTATTATTATTACTATTAATCTCAGTAAAATAGAATTTATATTTTACTGCAAAAAAATATAACATTTTTTTTAGTGTTTTATCAAGTATTGTTAATCAAATTATATAAATTATATAATCAATGTATTAAATTCTGTCATAATTTTCAGATTAACATAATTTATTTCTTATCAATATTATTAATATTTTTATAGATCTGTGGATTTGTCAGAAATATTATTACAATTGCAGTTAGGAAATCCAGCAATTATATTAGTAAATGCTAATCTTCTGTATTGTGAAAAATGTCATTTTAAGGTATGCTTTGAAAAATTTTATTTCCTGTTCTCTTTCAACAAAAAAAATTATTATAAATGTAATTTTCAAAGAAGTATTGAAATATTTCAATCATAATAGTAAAATTTAAATTTACTCTAATCATAATAATGCAACATATTTTAAAGATGCTTTAAATCATGGCTGAAAAATATTTTTAATATAAAAAATGAATTTCATTATTAAAATACAAAATAAAGTATTTAGCTTGTTTGAAAATTACATCTTTTATTTAGCAATCACTATTTTGCAAATAAGCTTCCAATCTCAAGAACAAGAATTTCAAGTATGCTATTTCTTTTATTATATTCATTAGCCAAAGTTCTTCCATTAAATCTTCAATTTTAATAGTCCTGTTAGGATAATCTATATAATCTTTGCTCTTTAAGAATTGTGAAAATATAAACACTTAAGTACCAATCCTATCATCAATATACAAGGTGAAGAAAAACTTTGTCATAAAATTTTGTGTACTGATAGGGAATCTCGAAACAAATTGAAAATGTCTAATAAACATATGATCTAAATAGCACCGTGTGTGTGTGTGTGTGTGTGTGTGTGTGTGTGTGTGTGTGTGTGTGTGTGTTGGTGTTTGTGTGTGTTGGTGTGTTGGTGTTTGTGTGTGTTGGTGTGTTGAATTTAAACATTGTTAAATTTATATAGTTTCAGTTTGTGGAAATTTTTGAGGAAAATTAATTGCATAGATAAGGAATCTATAATATTTATAAAATTTGGAAAATATTATAAATAGTATTGTTTATTTCAATTGATATATTTAATATGAAACTAAAATGATTGTTGTTCAAAAGTATCATAAAAATTATACAAAATAATTCAAAAATTATTTTTTCTTATTTATATTTTATTTTTCAGTGGAAGAACAGGGAATTAGTGGAAAACGCAAGGTCTCATAATTTTTATTAATTTTTTTTTTTTTTAAATTAACATTTAAAATTTATTTTTTGAATATATTATTTATTTTTAGTTACAGATTAAATCTCAGCCTGATAGTCCTATCAAACGACTCAAACATACTGGATATTTTATTACTGAATTGGCTCATGTTATTGCTATGTGTGATGAACATATTCCTTTTTCTACTCTGACTGTTGAGGTAAATTAAAATTTTTATTTCACATTCTGATTATATAGTAAACTCAAAAAACTGGCACTCTTTGTATCAAAAAATTCCAATTCTAAAGAGATACTAATAGATAATCATCAGCGAAAATTGTGATATAAAAATATGGGATCAGATGGACAAAAAACTTTGTAAATGACCTGTTAACAATAAATACTTTTATAAAATACATATTTTAAAAATTATGTATAACTTCCATAATAATTAACTATTATAAATACTTCTTGTAAGATGTTCTGTAATAGGTAGAAAACAATAAAATTTTCTAGTAAAATGATTATTCCATAAAGGAAAAATCTATAGCTTAAAATCACAACATAATCTAATTAGTTTTATGCTAATCTCAGTTAAAATGTATATTCACAAGAGAAATTGAGCATAATAAACAACTTTAATAAAATCAAATTATTTAGAATTGTGTTTTTCGGTTAACTGCACCACTATATATGAATATCAATAAATTTTAATCCTCCTCTTTAATTAAGAGTTGAAGCCTTTCTTTTTATTTTTTTATTTGATTTATGTACCAACTTGTAAATAAGTTTACCAGTAATATATGAACATCATTGTTCTAATTCTTCAAGTAGATTCATTTCAGTACAATGTAAGTTTTTTAGACATTTCGGTTATTTTATTATAAATAATAATTATTCTTTATCATCAAAATTGTTATATATAATCAAAATATTGCTATAACACATGTAACACACTTGTTTAACTTATTTTCACTATAACCTAAAATTTTACTACCATCCCCACTATAACATATTGCTGCTATGCCAAACATACTCATGTTACATCAAAAATTACTGCCATCTCGAAATTTACAATGCAATGCAATCTAAAATGATGGGTGCCATGTTGGACATAATTTTGCTTTTATATTTTATCATAATAAAAAATAATTTTTCTTTTAATATGTAAAAAAAATACAATTTGTTACTATATTTTGTGACTTTTTTATTTTTTATAACTATTGTACTTTGAAATCAAAATGGATTTACGATTGATGTCAAAATAAATTTTTCATTATTTAATTTGAAAAAACAAATCATTGCTATGTCAATTGGAAATAGCAATAATAATTGGCATTTTTATGATAGCAATCATTATTCAAATAGATAAGACATTCAAGTAAGCTGATGAGATATAAGAAAGTAAAAACAAAATAAAACATGCAAAAGAAATTTCCCCGCAATTAATGAAGTAAGAAATGCATCTGTTCCGTTGACCAACCATCATTAAAAATGGAAATCTAGTAAACAGGTAAATGCATAATAATCATCAATATTTGCTTATTTATTAGGAAAGCATATTTATTCAAAACATATCAAAAAAATAATTTTTGGGTTATATAAATCTAAAATAGGAAATAATGTATTATATAAACATTATTTTAACATTTAAAAAATAATGAAAATTCTATACTGCTCAAATTTATGAAATGTGTGTTTATTGTTGGGGAAGATTTGATCACAGTAACTTCTTTAAACAAATAAAATTGTGTTTTATAAATATCCAGCACAATTTGAAATAGCATTGTGTAATATATAGAAATTCAAATATTAGGTTGATGCATAATTCCGTAAATCTATATTCCGTTTTAAATATAGAGCACTGTTTTTGAGTTATAATCCTTTAAAGCTAGCCAATCACCATCGAGTACACAAAGCATTATGATGCATTGCATTGCCAAGACACGTCGCATTGCATTGCTCGCCTTCTTATTACTCAGTAGTAAGTAGGAGAGCGATGCAATGCAATGCATCTTGGCAACACAACACATCATAATGCTTTGTGTACTCGATAGTGATTGGCTAGCTTTAAAGGATTATAACTCAAAAACGGAGCTATTTAGATCATGTGTTCATTGGATATTTTCGACTTGTTTCGAGGTCTCCTATCAGTACACAAAATTTTACGACAAAGTTTTTCTTATATTTCAAGAAATAGTCTGTATATTTCTAGAAATAGTCTTATATTTCTGTTTTATATAATAAGCAATCTTTAGACTAATAATTTTTATACATGGTTCTATAAATTAATTTATAAAGTTCAGCCAAAATTTTCTGATCAATAAAATTTGTATAAAATTATTATGATATAGAACAGAAAAATTGTGACAGACAGAAAATTATGAATTATGATTTGTGTAGCACATTCTCAAATGAATATTCTAATTACAAACATTTGTACTTACAAAAATGAAATTTGGAAATTATTTATCAGTAGTCTTGAATTTATAATTACATCAATTTATAATCACTCATACTAATGGTTATGTTGTAATTGGTAAAGTCTATGATTAATCAATTCAATTCACATGCATTTGAGTTTAGGCACAATAGTCTAATGCAGTGGTTCTTAACCACTGTGCCACGGCACACTAGGTGTGCCACTGTGCCACGGCACACTAGTGTGCTGCCAAACCTTTGAAGGTGTGCTGCAAAAAATTAAGAATGAATTGTATGTATGTAATTGTATGAATCATATATATTAATAGTGAAACGTGGTTAGTTGGATATCTCTTTTGCAGTCGAATCACTGTACCGATTCCTATAAATAGGGTATTATTATTACCATCAAAAAAAATTTCATTGTAAATTTATAAGCTTAGCATATCAGAACTGCGAGCAAGATACGATGAACTTTCAATATAGAATATGAACTGATAATGCTTTTTCTTTGTTAAAATGTCAAAAGAAATTTTTTATAGCATATTTTTAGTATCAGTTTTTTTGAAAATTATATAGATGCAGCATAAGCAATTATATTTTTATACTATTATTTTAACTAACTGCTGATAATAGGAATAAACATAATACTTTCAAATAAGAGCACTTAACAGCAGTTGATAAATTATAACTAAATTTTGTAAGGTCACACCCCTTTCGCGATTATTATATTATCTTACTTTTTATCATTATAATTAATACTTATTTTTTTATACTAATTATATTTAAATATATTTTATGTTATTATGTACAAAATATTATGATTTCTGAATAATTGTGCTGTAACGATAAGTAATGATGTCCAGTTTTGTTTTCAATTTAAAATGAGTGTGTTGTGCGAAAAACGGGAAAAAAAGATCACTTAAATTTAAAGAAATAATAGTAGTAATAATAAAATAATGCAGAAATTAATAAGTTAACGAATTCAGATAATTATTGGAAACAGACAGGAATGTATTTAAAAAAATTTCAAAAAAATTTTAGACAAAGCGAAATAGGAGATCGGCGCAATCATATAGGTTAAAATAAACTCATAAACAACTCAGAGAGGGAGAGAAGAAAAACTTATCGCCTTATAGGTCACAGAAAAAAATCTATAAATTCATGAGAAAGAAGTTAACAAGCAATCTTGACAGCCGTTCATCAGCATTCCTGAGAGAGAAGAGAAATCAAATTCCTTCAATTGGATAACTGGGTTCGATTCGAACCTCTCCGGGAATGTAGTTGGATTGGTGGACTTCATAGGCATTAAAAAAATAAAAGGAAAAAACTTCAAGATATGTTAGTCAGTTGTCAGTTGCCAATTAGTCAGTCTCTTTCAGTCCTGTGTTAGAGAGTTGTCTTTCGTGCGTCCATCGTCTGTAGTGTCTAGTCTCTCGTCATATAAACTGTACCAGTTACAATTTACTGCAATAGCACAAGTTATCCTTTTTAAGAACAATATTGTAAAAATAAGGAAGAAAGAAGAATCAGAAGAATATACACTCTCTCTCTCTCTCTCTGGGTATGCTAAGTGTATACGCGAGTAACTGGATTTAAAATTCGGACTAACAATTAGATAGTCTATATAATAGTTTTGATCCTTTTTATCTGTATTCGTTAATTTTTTTATATAATTTTATAATGGATTGTTCCTCAGATTCCTTGATAATTACTGTAATTATTATGTCATTTAATGTTTTTCTTTTTAAATGAATAGTTAAATTTATGTACTCTTTTTTTGTTAAATATATATGTTTTATTATTTAATTATATAAGTGTGGTTATTCTCTGACCTTCCAACACCTTTGGACTCTGAGTGCGCCCCTACTCACTTGTCTTTAATAAAATAAAACATTAATTTATAATTTGGCCATCTGACACGTTAAAGCAACAAAACTGATTGCGATCCCCACAATTTAATGAAACATTTTTGGTTGATAAACAACATCTTCAACATCAAGAATAGATGGTGAAGATGGTTTTTTATCAACCAAAAACATTTCATTAAATTTAGTTATAATTTATCAACTACTGTTATTTCCAAGTATTATATTTTTAATGCTTGAAAATAAAATGTAGTCTATATTATCACTATCTTCATTAACAGTTAAATAACAGACAAGCTCCTAAATGTTAGAATTATTTTATTTTGCTCATTGCAAAATGTAATTTTTAATCAAAGATTTATTTATGTGATTTCTATATTTGTTCTTTATAAATATTTTAGAATTTATGATATCAATTTAATTAGATATGACTTCAGCTAAATTTATATCAATTTTAATTAATATCATGGCAATATGATTGATGATAACCATAAGAAAGCAAGATTAGCACAAATAAGTTCAGGAATTTGAATAAATGCAAAAATGTGAAAAATATTATTTATATAATAAGTATATATTAGTAAATTATTAAGTAAAATAAAAGCCCAATTTTTGTTTTGAAAATAGATCAGAATATTAAAGTAGTAAATAAAGAAGATAGATTGACATTTCACAACTTGCCAAGGATTGCCTATAAATGATTAATTGACATTTCTTGTTAATTCTCATCTCATTTCATTATAAAGAGAAATAGGACAAAATATTGTTTTCTGATGACAACTGATTTGAGAGTGACAACTTTATGAAATGAAATGACATATATAATCATATGATGAAATCAGGCATTTACAGAATATCAATATATAAGATAGATCATAATAAAGAAAAAGAATACAGTTGATTCTTGCTATTTGCAGTAGTTATGTTCTGTAAATTTTTTGTGAATACTGAATTAGCTAATAGTGAACCATTGTGGATAAGGGAAATATAGAGTTAGGTTCCTGCAAACCCTTCTTCCCAACATTTTCATACTTGGTTTATGTGTGTTTTTCTGTTTACAGATACTTTATTTAACATGTATTACATTACTTATAAATAATTAGAGTATATGTAGTGTTACAGAACTATACACAGTATTATAATTACAGTAATCTTTATTTAATTTTTAAAACATTAACTATATAGTAAATCAAATCTTATTTTTGATTGATAGTTTTTTGATGTGGCAAATGACTCATTGTCTTTCTGAACTGCATTGAAAAACTGCATCAGCCTTGTCTGCATCACTTTTTGCATCAGATCTTCTAAAATTTTGGTGTAAGGAGTAAATGTGCAGGAAGTTAGGCACTTAAATTTGAGGCTGCATTAAGCATAAGGTCACGTTCTTCTTTGGAACTGGACAATATGAACAGACTTTTGGCCTACCTGCAGTCTGTGGAGTGAGCAAGGATAGGTAATGAGAAATTTTTCGGCAAACCGATTCATATTACATTTGTGGTAACAAACAACTTCCTTTATTAGAAAGAGAGAGAGAGAGAGAGAGTTTACATTGGTAACAGTATTTTTGCTGCTCAGCGGAAGTCTGCGAATAAGCGCAAAAGCTTTGCGAATATCGATTTTGTGGTTGCAAATAAATTTTCGCGAATAGTCAAATACAGAATCTGCAAATAACAAGAATTGGCTGTATATGGAAAAAACAGAAAAAATCTCATAAAAAGAATTATGCTATATTCTTATTATTATGCTTATTCTTTCTCTTGCTATATTCACTATATAGCAAGTGCAACCAACTATACAGCTTTAGTAAGAAGAAATTATGAACATGATATACAAGCAAAATGGCAAGAAATGCTTATAGTAAGATCGTGATGAACTAGATAGAATAAAAAATAGTTGAAACAATAAAAATTTAGAAAGAGGCATAAACCTATTATAAATGATAATCTACCAGAAGAGATATTGCAGTCATGACAGCTATGTATAAAAAAACCACTATAAATAACTTTATGAAATAACTATTTTAATAAACACTAGTGGCCCAATTAATAGATTTTCATTTAACCAAGATACCATATTATCTGATGTGAATTATAATTCATCTCATGTTGATTTTCTTTTAGCTATGTAATAAAAAAGTTGTAAATAAAATTAAAAGTGTTTTATTGTATAATTTAAAAAACTAATTTTATTTACAATTATTTTATTAAAAATATCAACACAAGATGAATGACAATTCTAACCTGAAAATAATGTGTACAACATCACATTAATGTATTCAAATCCAGTTTAATAATAATTTATCAAACCTGTGTTATCTGAGTTTTTAATTATCCAAGACTCCTTCAGTCCACATTATCTTGCATAATAATAACAAGAATTGGCTGTATATGGAAAAAACAGAAAAAATCTCATAAAAAGAATTATGGACATCAAAAATTTTGAATTTTTCATTTTATGAGCATATAAATTGAAACAAATAATAAATTTCATAAATATTGATATATTGTCAATATAAAATATATAATTATTTACTAGTGATTGTGTTTTCTTGAACTTTTTGAATTCTCGAGATTCTCTTTCGAAAATTCTTGAGAATCTCGAGATTTCAATAAAAAAAGTTTAGTTAAAAAATTACTTGTTTTTAATAAGGATAAAAACAAAATGAGGCAAAAAAATCATGGAAAATGAAAACAAATAATATTGGGTTGTTTTATATTTGTTTTTTATTTAACATTTCAATTATATTGAAAAAAATAGATCCCATTTCAATAATATTTAAAAAAATAATCGTATTTATTTTACAATTAGTGAGTTTTTATTAAAATAACTTATTCAATATAAACAGTCTATTCATTTATCTGCTAAACGAGTTCTGGTTTGGATATAAAAATTTCAGAAATGGAATTTTTATGTCCAAACTTATGTGGATCTATATGAGTTTTAGCCTATACCACTGAGTATTTTTTTATACATCACTATATTTTTTTTGTCAACAGATGACGCCAGTTTCCATTTAATTAGAATACTAACTGACGGGGTGCCCTTCCACAGGCTGCCCACCCCTGTGGAGGGGTCAGCCGGATTGTGAAAGATGGGGATCATCAGGCCGGGCCTGGACCCTATGATAAATATTTTCAAGGGATGGGACCCGAGATTCGAATCCGAGTCCTCCAGTGTGGAAAGCCGAAGTGTTTCCACGTGACCAATCCGGCTGACTGTCATTATATTTGACTATCTCTAGACCCGTAGTTCCCAACGTGGGTCGCATACCCACAAGGGGGGCAATTTAATTTTTAAGAAGGAAATTCGAGAATGAGTTATTAACAGTGAATTTTTTTGCATTTCTTATGGTTCTAAGGGCCTCATATCCAGTATATAAATACATATTATGTCATGTACATTTTTAAAATTAAAATCAGAATGTACATGGCGGTTTTAAAACTTCATTTGCTGTTTTTTTTATATCACTTCATATTATTATTATTTTTTAAACAGTTTCTTAGTGATTTCATCCTCAGTACTTCAACTGTCCTTTTTCTCTTTTATTTTTCTCTTTCATGGATGCCATGTTCTTTGGAAGCTTGTTTATACCAAGTTAATGGTTTTTTAGACTTCCTCCATGTGAATAGGAGTTCACTTTTTTGAATAATAAAAATTATGTGATGGGACATCAGGATTTTAGAGAGGCTTAGGTGGAGCATGGCCAAAAAAAAGATTGGGAACCACTATTCTAGACTAACAAATACATCACTTAGAAAAGATTTAGGACCCTTCTATTTTGGTTAAGTAATTTTCTAAGAGAGCTCTGTAGTCGTGATCATTGAGTGAAGATGGGAGTTTTCAGAATGATTGTGAGTTAGCTATTCACTCATATCTACTGAAACACTATATCATATCACACTGCATTGTATTTCCTATTTATCATAGATGTTATTAAATGTAATTGTTATTCTGGTGAACTCTGAATGAGTAAAAACCATATATTTGTTTTGGCTTTATTATGTAAACATCATCACAAATCTAATCTGTCTATGGCATAATATGGCAAGTCTACAATAATAGCAATGATTAGTTTTGTACAATTTCTTGATTTATGTATTATTTTAGGTTTACATACTTATTTTAAGTATTATTTTGTGATTGAATTCAAATAATTTTCTTTTTGAAATATAAAGTTAATAGATTTGACACTGATAAACCATATAATTTATATGCTTAGTTTATTGACTCGAAGATATCGCAGGGCCAAAATAATTAACATATTGCTATGAAATTTTTAGGATACGAATTCGCAGAATTTTTTTAATTCTCGAGATTTATAAAAATTTTTCTCAAGAATCAGGAATCTCAAAATAATAGTAATTAAAAATTCTTGAGAATCGGGAATGAAATTTTCTTATAAATCTCGAGCACAATCACTATCATTTACTCTATTGATAAGCATATTCATTATTTAAAAAATGAAATTTTTAAAATTCTTAATTTTGTATTTCAGCTAATTAAAAGAGGAATATGTCATCAAGGAATGCAAGTTGAAGCAAATGGAACAAATTTTGTTGTCAAAATTGTACAGTATGTATTGCTACTTTAGGCATATATTTCAAAATGTTAAATATATTTAATGTGTCGCAGTGTAAGTGACGTCTGAGGGACTCTGCACCATCTATTGTGCTTTGTAAAAATTTTCAAAATCATGCAAAAATTCTCAAAAATTCTGTACCTTTCTAACTTTTTCATTCCTTTATTATACATTAATTTGATTTTTCAGTGACTTTTTAGATTCGCTGTAAAAAATCAGTGGAGTCCTACAGAAACCTATTATCTTTTAAATTTAGTGCACATTCAAATGTGACGACTTCGCTTACTATTTATAGTTGTGGGTATTGGCCGCAAACAGTAGCAGCGTTAATCGCACTGTTACTGTTTTTGGACAGCATCGTCTTTAGTATTGCAGTTTCTTGTTTTATTTGTTTTTATAAAATATTTATATCAATTTGCTGTTAATTTATGATTTATTGAGCTATTTTGATCACTTTTCTTTATTTCAACTTTATTTTACAAACTTCTTATATAAATACTTTACCTTTGTTCATTATAATAATGTTGATCATCAAAATTGATTCTATTCTGTTTATAAAACTTTTCTCCATTGCATATATTTATTTCACACTATCAATATTGTGCATCACAAATAGAATTTCTGGAAAACTTCTATAAATTGAAAGATCAGATTGAGAATTTTCATTGTTTACAAGATTTTATTGAATATTTGATATAAAATGACTTGTTCTTTCTTCATTTGAATAATTTTTACTTTTATTTTTTTAAATTTTCAAACTTTTTATAAAAGTCGCCTAGCAAAATTAGAAAAGACACCTCATACGAATATAACCATAATGCTCCCTGAATTTCACTAATTAGATCAGATCGTTTCCGAAATTGATATAACCAATGACACAATCCTCGAAATAAAGAGAAGGCTGGACAGAAATTTCCCAGGAAACCAGTGACGGTAATACAGCCTCAAGCATGCCACGCCCATTTAATCGGCTAACATACTTCAAGTATGCTGTATGCAATATAAAATATATAATCAGACAAAGAGTTACGTTACAATCAGGTATAATAATGATTTCAGGGAATTTTAAATTATTTTTATATATATATATATATATATTATTAACATCACATATTATGGATGATCAGGTAATACTGATTATTGAGTTCTAATTCTCATATACTTGTTTTTTTGCTCAGTGCAAATTCTGAATTTTTCAGAGAAAGAGAAAGACGTCATCGAATGCTAGAAAGTGAACGTGAGCCTGAGAGTGATTCTAGTTGGAATAGACATTCTGAGCATTATGGGAAAGATGATGATCATGAATTTAGGAGAAGGAAAGATGATTCAGATTCTCATAGTCCAAAATCAGGTTATAGTTACAGAAGAAGTAGAAGTCGAAGCAAAGAGAGAAGTCCACGTAGAATCTCTCCTCGTCGAAATTCACCCAGGAGAACACCACCACGAAGATCCAAAACTCGAAATCGAAGTCGCAGTCCCAGTCCAAGACAACGATATCACCAATCACACAGACACAGGTACTTGATATATTAAATTACAGTTAGCAAATGGTTGTCACTAACAATTTTTCAATTTGAATTTCTCACAGTACTGGTCGTAGCAGTTCGCGCAGCTCATCGCTAAGATCCACCAGGCCACTAGTAGACTACTGAAATATTATTTGGCAAGAACACACCAGTTTAAATGCTGCACACCAACATTCTCATATCTTCTATAAAGCGGAATATACTATATATAGAAAAATTGTAACTGATCATCAGCACATGATTTTTATATATAGTTAGCTATATAAAAGACTTTGTAAGTTTGCACATACTTTTGTTTTTGTTTTCCTTTTCTGGTAAAAGTTATTACTGGAACAAAAATGTCATTAATTATATTTTGTGTAAGTTTGTTCTGTCAAAACAACAAAAAGCCATCATAACATCATTTGTATTATTTAGCTTAGGAAGATGGTATATAATTTTTGGTGTAATTCATTTATAAATTTTGAAATTTTTATAAATAAATTAATAAAATTGTTGTTGTTGTTCTGCGTGATTTTTTTTTTGTTATTTTCCTTTATAAAGTAGTAGTAAATTCTCAAATAAAAAATGTTAAATCTCTCCGAATAATTTTAATGCTTCAATATTTGTCGACAGATGGCACTGCGTATACACACCATCTCAAATGTACGGAATTTTACAATCAGCATGTTTTAAAAATAAAGAAAGTAAAATAATAGTTTGAAAAAACAAATTACATTAATAATAAAAATAAAAATTCCTTCTTGGTAAAATTGTAGAACCACTAAGAGAACCGAAAAGAAGGGAAGAAGAAAAAAAGTTGTTAGAAGTTGAAAAGAAAATGTTTGGTGTAAATACAAAGAATTTGTAATTAAGTCAAAAGGACTCAAATACTACGGTGGGGAAGACGAAAAACCTACAAAGTTTTGCTTGATTAAATCTCCAGCCACGTTTCGCCCGAGACTTAATTAACTCCGTCTGAACGCTAATTTGTACTCCGAGTTCGGCTCTGGTGACGCGTGAACTACGTCATTAGCACTATCACGTGATGCAGTGACGTAACGAATTTCGGGAGGGAAAAAAAATAGTTTCAAAACTCGATTTTTTTTTTGTTTCTCCGAATAATATACCTCTTGAAACCAGTAAGTGAAAGTTAACTAATGGAATACTGTGTGTATATTTTTCGTTCTTTTATAACAAAGCATTGATGTCTTAATCATCACTAAAAAAGGTTAAAATAATTGTTAATTCTGAAAATCATCTTTGCAATAATGAAATTCATCATCTAAATATAATTATGTACGTAACTATTATCATTCATGTATTCTTTGTTTTTGATGGCAGGAGGAAAAAATTTATTTAGTAAATAAATCAAATGATATCGCCAAAGCAATAAGTTTTGTAGATATATATATCGAAGACGATGTCGTATATTCTTTATATAGGTATAAAGGGGAAGAAGAAAAAAATTTTAAAGGGAAAGATTTACAGAAAGACGAATCAAAGTCGATCAAATTGTATATTTTTGGTATGCAGTAAACGATTTGTTTGTGATATATGATGCATTTTAATGGTGGCACTTGGTCCATCTGCATATGTGGAAATAGGAGTAACATCTGTGCCTCAACCACCAAACTTGAGACTTGCTCAGAAAATGCGATTACTGTTGGCATTCCCCGCTGTTTACCTGACATCTCTGTGGCAGGAATTTAATTATGGCACTTCACAATATGCAAATCCAACGTAGCAGTAATCTAATTGTAACACTACATACAATGTGTCATTTCGACTGACAATCTATGTGTCAACAGGATTCTGTCGCGCAGAACACGTGTCCAATCCACGTGATTAAACCAAAGTCATGAATTGCCCGGATGTGACTTAATTGAAAGGGTCTCGATAACTTAGACCTAATTGCCTCTAAGCCTTATGTAAATATTGGTTCTAGAAACTGGTTCCTATATATTTAATTATTAACCCGGCCAGATACATTTTTATTTTTTATTTTTTTTCTCCTCTGAAAGGAGATCCAGATTCGAATCCTTTCTAGTACGATTCCTTTCGATGCTTATAATAGTTTTTTTTTTTTAAACTTAAAATTTAAGACAAAATGATTAAATTTAAAATTGGAGAACGTTTAAATTCGAATCACTTCGACCAATCACGTCCATTGTTTTTAAAACGACCAATGTCCTATTCATTTCCTGATTTTTATTTATTTCGTTTCGAATCGATTTATTTATTTTTTAATTCGGGTCACGTTATCAATTTTAATTCCGCCAAATCTCGAAGAAATCCAGAAAAACAATTGATCAATAAACGCTTAAATATATTTTAACACTTACATTTAAATAGCTTTAATCGTTAATAAATTTTATCCGCCCAAATATTACCACACCCTTACGTGGAATATTTTAAATTATATAAATTCTCCCTTTGCTAGCTGTTACATAACAGAAGAAAAAAAAATGAGGTGAGTACAATATGTTTTTTTTTACATCTCTTTTCGAATGCATTTATTTTTAAAATAGACTTATATAAACGTGCGAGAGAGTTCTGGTACAAAAACTTTCCTCTCAATATCCATCCGGGCATTACAACTGCTAATTTGCATATAAGCCGGGAAAGGAATGGCGACTGGTAATAAGGCCTTCTATCTGTTAAGAGTAAGCATGCCTTTCGCTAATAGAGCTTTACGTCGTAGGGGAAGTGCTGCTCCATTAAGGACCTTTGACCGTCGACAGCCGGTGATGAAAGTCAGATAGAGGTTAAAAAATCTACGAGCTACGAGCTCTGACAAATCCTCTTTCTGAAAGCTAATCCAGATAGACAGGGATGCTTGTGACAAGGTATGGGAGAAGCAAATCTCCCGTCTACTTTTGTGTAGGGTACGCGTCAATGTCGACCGAGTTGCGTGCAATTGCTTGGAAATGTCTCTCAGTGATTCTAAGTGAGCAAAAACCATAATGCTTCCAAAACAATAGTAATCCTTTGGATAGAATAAAGATTTCCGAACTTTTATCTTTTAAAAAAATAATAAAAAGAAAACCTAGATGGAATGGTTGGCTGCGCTGTATTGCATTTCTATATTCAAATTTTTTATTATCGATCTTTTTTATTTAAGTATTCGAGATAGTTTTTAAAATATTCGAAAAATTGTTGCAAAATAATAATGGCCGATTACTATTCGATTTTTAAATAAAATTTTATATCATTTAAAAATTCATTTAAATATTTATTAAATATTGATTTTTTTTCTATAAAATGTCAATTTTTTTTTCTTTCATATGCGACACTATAGGGCTTTGTAACAATCGAAATCTTGAAATTCGGAATATATTTAAATCGATTTTTGTTTGTTAAATATAGACCTGTATATATAATAAATTTTAAAATTATATTCGCAATTAAAATTTTTAACTTTTCTCGCTATTTAATCGATTTGTAATGCATAAAATCGATTTTAGACCTGTATATATAATAAATTTTAAAATTATATTCGCAATTAAAATTTTTAACTTTTCTTGCTATTTAATCGATTTGTAATGCATAAAATCGATTTTTTTTTTTTCGGAATATCAATCGATTTCTAGTGCAGATAGTAGAAGAATACAGTAGTCATATTTCTGTTTCGAAAATCAATATCTTATGTATATAAATCAGTTACTAATCGATTACACTTAACGATTACTGTATATTTGAATACGGAAAATGATCGATTTCTACTGTATATTTTTAAAAAGAATTCGATTTAATGTGTATTTTCTACAAAAATGTTGATTACAAATTTATAACAAAATCGATTTTCATTTTTCGATTATTTTATTACTAAACTGAATATTATAACTCGAAATCGTTTTAATTAATATTATATAAAACTATCGGCGAAAGTATATTGTTCAAATCGATATTATATCAAACATTCGCGATTAATTTTATTCATTTTTCTTTCGATATATGTTAAAAAGAAAAAAAATCGTATCGAAAATCGATTTTTTGAAAAGAAAATAACTATTAACGTTTAAAAGAAATTTTTTTTTTTATTTTTGTCATCATCAACTCCCGTATTGACAAAGTTCGACGTTGTTTATCTAGCACATTTCGACGTCTTGGGTTATTTTGTTGCATGTCTGTGATATGCAGCGCATGTGACAACTAGAAAACATGACCATTAACGGGCACGACTAATATCATCCGATTGGTCACATAAATAAGTTAATTGACCAATCAATAGAAACGACAGTAACTTCAGCCATCTTTTTGACATCTCGCTTTTAGATTTGGCTTTAAATAACCATTTTAAACTTTTCTTTCTAACCAAAGGGTGACATCTTTTGTCTGTGCAGCTGCTAATAGCCGAGCAAGCACAACAAAGACCCATATTTACACAACAAATAATGGTCCACTATATTTTCGAAATGCTCCTGAAAATAGCTCACCAAAATAGCCCGTTGACAGATCTGAGAGTAGTATAATGTACTGTATACATATATAACTAACTTGGAATCCATTTCTTGCTGTTCTTTTCTTTGGCTTTTTTTTTCCCCTCTCCTCCTTCCCTAATCTTAGAGTTTCGGGAGAAAAAAAGTATCAATATTCTTTATTGAACTATATTACCAAAGTCGAAAAGTTTTGTTTGCATATCTAAGTGAATGAAGAATTTGAAAAGAAAACCTTGGCAACATCGGATAAAAAATAATACGGAAAAAAAACAGACAAATATGGTAAGTAACTTAATACGCGTTAATATATTGAATAAACAGATGTATCTTAACATAATTAATTTTAAAATTTATTAGATTCACCCCTGCATAAAAAATTACGCTTATTAAACGTTTAAAAATTGTTATTTATGTGGAACTTCTCCTTTTTTTATTTTTTTCTGAGAATTCCATGAAGGTTATTTAGACTTTAAAGCTCAGTATAAAGCATATCTTGCGATGGATTTGCATTATAATCGTTAGATATAAAAAATGTGGGTTATCTTTTTTTTTATTTTGAGGAAAGGTTCCTTTAAAAAAATATTTAGAGATCAAACCGATAGCTAATATGCAAAATTATCTTTAATTAAAAAATTGAGCATGTCAAGAGGTTCTAATTTTTCAATAGTTGTCTTCCTTAGGCAATTTATGACAGAAACTTTCAGCGCAACTTTGTCACTTCAAAGCAAGTCTCTCTACCATTTTTTTTTTTCTTCTTTTTTTTTAATAAAAGAAAGTTATGGTTTAATAAAGGAAGGATCGCAATCCCAATCCAAGCTTTGATCTTGACAAAGACAAATGTATTCTTTTGTGATTAAGGATTCTTGGTCCAGTTCTTTAATAACGCCATTGTAAACAGTAACCATTGTGCCATTTTCATATTTGAAATTTTGGTCTTTTCTTTTATTATTAGTTGAATTATTCCCGCTTACTTTGTTTTATAACCCGTACAGTTATATTATAAAAATTTATAAATTGTAACAGGTCTAAAGAATCTTCCATTGTGCTCTGAAGAAACCTATACGTTGCACGATATTAATTTTTAGAGATTAAATTCTATGCTTTGCTAATTGTAACATGAGTCCCCACTTAAGGGATTTTGTAACTCTGTCCGGTTTTGTATTGTTCTTTCTTTTTTCTGACATGACAGATTGAAGATAAAGATGACCTAGGACCCGGCATCCAATTTCTCTTCTTCCTTTCATTGACTGATTGCTCTTACGCATTCTATTATATGGATTCTTAAAAATAAGGAAGTTTATTAAAAAAATAATAATAAAAAATTATTATAAATTGACATGTTATTATTTTAATTTACTGTTGGATGTACAAAATGTGTTTATTGGTTAGCACGTGCCTTACATAATTTTCTTCTCGCTTCACACTCTACAACCTTGCAGAGCACTTTATCATTTGTCAGATAGGAAATTCTTACAAAAGGACTGAAGAATGACTTAAAGAACTGGTTTCTGATCCAGCAATTGCACAAAGGGCTATCCACACCTGTACTTCACTCTTTGGAATTTTATTTAACTATGTCGTGTTTATCTAGATGATCTTATAGATAATTAATTACATGTACTGGCCTGTAATTATCTATATTTAAGGAGTTCTCCTGTGGTGAAAGATTAGAGAATAGAGATCGGTAGGTAGTGTTGTCATTGTAGAATCGAAAAATTTGCAAGCTTTCTTTCTTTTTAACTGAATATAGTTTATAAAGGATCATCGCTTTTATGACGAGCTATAGAAGTAATAAATAAGTATAGATATTATCTTCATCAGCTCCTTCACATCAGTTTTTTTTGCGAACCTGTTGCAAGTTAAAATACTTTATCGTCGGTTCCCAACTGTGAGGAGAGTTAAAATCTAAGCGGAGTCTAGTTCTTCTATAAGAACTGAAACCATCCACATAAAGGAACTGATCAAGATCTTTTAACAAGAACCGTATTATTGGCGTTAAAAGGACAATTTTAGGTTTCCTAAGTGCATTTCTATAGATCACGTCGCTCTTTAGAAAGGAGTCTTCGACAGGGGATAGGTTTGGCTTTTATATTTCCTGCCCAACTGTCTATTGATCACTTTTTTTTGCCAGATATCATGTTAGAAATGAGGGGAAAAAAAGAAAATATGATAAAAGAAACGAGTAAATATTGAAAATTTGCAGATAAAACGATACTGGAACATAGATAGCGGTTACGATACCTGTTTTATTATACGGAACAATGGACAGTTGGTACACAAGAGAGTTCATTGAATCAATAGGCGGTCCAGACTAGAGGAGAAGATTAAAATGTCACCTGGATGTTGACATTATAGATCTTTACTTGAACAAAATGAATTTGTTATTATATGTTATCTCTATTTCTAATATCAGACTCATTGTTACCTTTTGATATTGTTACTTCATTTGGGAGGAGGAATGATTGCAGAAGAATATTAAATTTCCATAACAATGACTGGCTCCATAATCAGTTTTTGACTCAGGTGAATGATTCCGGATTAGTATTTTTTTTTTTTTTTTTTTTTTTTCTCAGGTGAATGATTCCGGATTCTTATTTTTTTTTTTTTTTTTTTTTTTTTAATGCAACAAATGACTCATTTCTTTATAATAAAATCACCACCAGTCAAAACAATTTGGAACATCTGTAAAATAGTATATTAAACTTAAGCGATGTTTTAGTTTATTTCATTTTTTGATACAGTTATATAGATAATGTTAGTATCTAACTGAAATCTGGGTTGTTTTTCTTAAAATTAATTAATCAATGCTATTTTTAGATGAAAATTTTGAGTAAACAAGTGGAATTTTATCTCTTACGCTTACCGGTTTAAATAAGATCTTCACATATTTATAATATTTTCCAAAATAGAAGGTTGTTTTATAGCATATGGACAGATATGCGATTATATCATTGCAAATATTCCATATTTTTTGTTATTAGATCTATAAAATCGTGTTCAGTTCGTTTTCGTGAAAGATGATATACAATTCAATAGCATTTGCTTAAGATTGATTTCGATAGTTTTTTAAATCATTGCTAAAGACAAAAGAGTATCTAGCGAGGTATCGAGCAGAAATAGTAGTCTAGTTGTAATTGTTACCATTTTTTTCCGTCATCTGGACAATATCAGGTCGGAGGGAGGCACCTCAATACTGGGTAATGGATTCAGCAAGCGACTAATGGATATGTTTACCCTGTGTCACGTGGTTTGTTCTCAGAGCACTTATCTGCAAAAATCGATCCCGTATCAAACATTGGCTACAGATCCTTAAAACACCTGGTCCTATACAGACAAACTGTCTATAGTAGGGTCTACAAAACACTAATCACGCATTATATAATAGGTGCCGACAATTTTGTCGGGGCACAGGGTGATCATTTGGTAAAGTGCAAGAGTAAGCCGATCATTGTATAAGTATATATATATGTATATAATTCTTAACGCCTTCACCCCCACGGAATGTCTAGTTAGGGCCTACTCGAGGCCTCTTTTTTTTTCGTTTGGCTAAGGTTCTTGGTTTACTAGTCACGTGAACAGTTTTCTACTAATCCCTTCAATTGAGAGACGAGAGAAAGGTAATTTTAGACGATGTTGCGCTTGATTTAATTATTGAATTCGTGATTTGATTATGCTTCTCTTCAGCAGACAATATTCAGCTCGGTTTGGTTTAATAATAAAGTCCCTTTCTCTCTTCCCGTTTGAAGAAATATCGCACAAAATGTGTAATTGTTTTAATTTAAAATTTTATTTATTAAATTTTTGAGATATGACGTGTCGTAGACACTCCTTTTTCTTAGTAAAAAAAATGATACTTTATTATGTATATATATCTATTTTTATGTCTCTTGTTTGAGAAAAATTTGCTTAAAATCGAATCCATTTTGACGCGCGCGAAAATGTTCTCTATTTTAATTCTCGAAATATGCCAAATCTCGATTAATAATCGCAATTCTTATCGTTCGAACTACGCCAATCGATCTAAATATCGATAAATATATATCAAAGAAATTAAATATTAATTTACAGAATCATTAAATTTTAATTTAATAAAATTTTGTGGGCCGAATTCCGAAATCGAAATGCCAACCCAGTTCAAAATTAAATTCTCAGCATTGTAATTATCACGCAATTCCGGTGATTAATTAAGTTGTTACGAGTCGCTCTAACTGGAGAAAGATAATCGATAATCTAAAAATAATTAAGATATTTATCCAATTAATTAGTATAATTTGCTTTAGATAATGCGTTATCAGAAAGCACTTCATCGGTAATAATCAGTTGACAGTTTGTAACGGAGAAATTATATTGTCACTCAGTTTTTTCTTTAATTAATAATGGATTTTTAAAAATTGCAGCCTTCCTCCTCCTAAAAAATCTTGTCATTCCTACATATAATCACCCTTCAAGGTTAGCCATTGAGAGAGAATATGTCGGCTTTACACTTAACACACCTGACCCGGGCCTTCTATTCAAGGACTCTTAACTTCCATGTCAGATACGTGACTGACAGTTAAAGAAACACGTTGAGCAGACTCTCAGTTAGAAGAAGGGAAGCCCTCTTTGTTTGCTTGGCTTTTTCAAGGCCTGTACTACTACCACCACCCATATGCCATAATGGGGCCCCATCCACAAAAATTTCCACTCCTTCGCTAAAAGCGGAGGCTTCTAATCCCACTTCATCTTCACGCCCATTTTAGACATAAAATGTTAGAAGGCCCAAATGTATATTGCTCTCTCGAATGCCGCCCATTTACTGCATGATTGATATGAAGGCTAGCATGGAAGAAAAATTTGTCTTTAAAGTTCTTTGAAAGCGATAGAAAATCTGATATATGTATACATACAAAGGTTATCTAATCCTAGATAATCCTAATTCGGATTTCGTTATGCTATCTCATCACACATCCCACCATAATTCAAAAGAGGACACGGGTCGCATGGCACAAGACCCTTGATTTCGGTTGCGTGTACACGTGCCAAACACTGCTAACAATGGGAATTTATTCTTTGTATGAGTCCTAATAACCTAATTAAAAAAGACAAAATAACAAAACAGAATATGAAATTGGAATAATTTGCCTATTTTGTAATTTATTCAAAATAAACCTTCCAAATAAAAATAATAGAAATGAATATACATCGTTGAATTTTCTTAATTAATAATATATTCTTAAATCCCGATAATAATTAATTATAGTAATTTTAAATTTAAATAATTATTTTATATAAATTAAATACGTGAGGAATAAATGTAAGTAGATCGAAGTTAAATTTATATATTAAAATGAATTTCAAATTGTATAAATTCCAATATTTAACGAGAAATTAATTAATTGTAATAGAGTAATTCGTAATAAAATCGATAAATTAACTTATAAACAACTTACTTGGAAATACCAGTTTTCTAAAAAAAGTACTGTACATTGAAATGCTTTCAGGCTATATGACTATCATTGGTTTTCGTGAATAGAATTTAAATTTGAATATTATATTATAATATTATATGTAATGAATTTAAAGTAAAATTTTAGCGTATATACAGTATTAAAAATATAGAGAGGATAAATTACTATACTATAATATATAATAATAAAAATAAAATGAAATATGATTAACATAATATTAAACTGATAAAAATTAAATAAATATTTCTAAATTAATTATCTATTATTTATTTGGTCATAAGTTATATAAAATGCTTGTGATTTAGGTCATTTAATTATAAAGTTTTTTTTTAATTATTTCCATCAGAATTAATTGGACAAGAAGATAATCTTGTTGCTTCTTCAGCTGCTGACTGTAAGTAAAATTGAAATATATTAAAAATAAAATAATCTAGTGTTAACACAAAACTGTGGCTCACAACTGGTATGACGCGACTCACTAATGCCGGGTGACAGGATAGGAGATGGAGATTCAAAAACAATTAAAAACAGTATTTCCAAAAAATTCATATGCCAAAATAAATATGAAAATCATTTTCTTATTTATTTTATTTTGTTACATATGATATAATATGGTAAATATATAATATGTATAGAAACCCATAGAATTATCCAGATTTTATTCAGTAATATAATTACTTTTATAATCAAATAGATTTTCGAAGTAGCGCGAGCAAATTTTCATTTCGAAATTGTGGCTAAGAGAAAAAAATTGAGAATCACTGTCTTAAAATATAAATTACTTTTAGCCTATTTATATATTAATCATATAAAACAGAATATTGGCATTAAACATTTTCTGATATCATTCATGATAAAAATCAATGCACATTTGACATATTTATTCTATATCTATACAATAAAACTATATATTTTATATCAATAAAATAAAATATCTTAATTATTATTGTTAATTAAATAACTTTTTAAAATAATTTACAGTATAAAACTTCAGTTCAGAAATTAAATTTAAATGCCTAAAATATGCAGTTAAACCAATAAAATGTCATAAAATTAAATTAAAAACTTCTAATTTTTATCACTAAAATATAGTTGTGAAAATGAATATTCAATTAAAACTATTAAAATTAAAATATATTTTGCATAAAATGAGCATTACAATATTTAATAATAATACTATATCCATTTTATATAAAATATAATTTATTCAAACTTAATCAAAATTTTTCTAAATATATAAATTTTTACTAGTTTAAAAAATTGAGAATAAAAATTGAAAATATTTCGAACTTATTCCTCTAAATCAGTAATCTCGAACTCGTGACCCTATTATGCTCTTTATTGTGGCCCTAGTGGCATTTATTATAATCGCAAGAATATTTAAAGATATTTAGAAAAAATTAAAACCGTTTTTCATGAAATATTTGAAAATTACTTTAAAGTGCTTTTATAAATTGTATTGAAATTCAATAAAACAAAAATTTTTCACTTCAAACTTATAAAAGCAACATCATTTATAAGTGATTTTATAATTTTGAATATGAATTGTGTTATATCATTTTAAGGAAATTAAAATGTAAATACAATAATTAGCATTATCAACTCTTCAGGATGTGTGTATCATGTAAAAATCTTTCTTTTTCCTATAAGAAATTATAAATGCGGCCTTCCAATGAACCAAATATATCTAAACTGATCCTTTGAAGAAAATGAGTTTGAGACCATTATTCTAAATCTATAGTTAAAATTATAAAACTTAATTATATAATAATAAATGTCAAGTAAAACATAAGTTTAAAGTATTTTTTAAATATTTTTTTTGTATTAAAATGCTATAAACATTAAATATCAACAAAGTAATGAGGAAAAAATATTTCTTATAAATTAGAAGTGGCTACTTGTTGTGTTGATCTTATTATTTTGCTTATTTTTTGCAGTAAATATCACATATTTTTTTAGAAGAAAATAGATTCTCTGCGAAAAGCCTTTTTAACGACACTATACTAATAGATGTTGTTAAATACATTTTTTATTTTAGATTAGATTAAGTTGAAATGTTAAAGGAGAGTTTAAGAAATTTAAGAGATATCTATATTCAAAATTTTATCGAAATCAGTTGATCAACGTAATTTGTAGAATGTCTTTAGAGAAGAAAAGAAGGAAAAAATAAATAAAAAATGCTTTTTGCTGATTTTTGCTATTTTCAAACTGTTCTAGGTTTTTAATTGATTTTAACACTTCAAAATTTAAAATTTTATGTTCTATTGAATACTTCTTCAAATATAAATGTAATAATACAGTATTAACCTGAAATAAAAGTTATAGCTTTGAATCGCGGTTACAATTATTGTAATAAAAGAAAGTCAGCGACTATTATATTATATTTAGCTTAAGAGTAACTGTTCGTATTTCATGATATGCAAAATTTTATCCTGCTTATCCTGCTATGAAATGCAACATTTTAACTTTAATATTGTGTATAAAAAGAGAGAAAATACAATACATAATTGAATAATAAATTCCAAAAAAAACTTTTTATTTGAAATTAAAAATTAATTATAAGTTATTTTACGAACTACTTTTGTTGAAAATAATATTAATTTTGATTATGATGCTTTAATTTCAAATAAAATGAGGTAAATACTCTCACTTTATTTTAAATTAAAGCATTATAATCAAAATTAATATTATTTTCAACAAAAGTTAGTTCGTAAAATAACTTATAATTAATTTTATTTAATTAATAGTTAATACATTTTATAAAAAAATTTCTGATTTTTACATTCCTGAAAATAAAATTTACTCATATTAAATTTTAATAATAATAATAATTTTAATAATAATAATAGCTCAATATTTACATCTAATAGATTAAAATATAGTAATTACTATTTTGTTATTCATTAAAATTCTTTCAAAATATTAGAAAATTGATAAGAATGCAATAATAATACATTGTATAAATAAAATATATTAAAAATAAATTTATTGTAAATTATTCATATTTTCATCAAAATATTAATATTACCTAATAATATAATTTTGAAAAGAAATTTTAATTTAGTCATGTTATTTTACAAGATTATATCGAAAATTGCATATTTCTGATTTTATTTGGCAAACTGTTATATTGAATTGTGCCAAATTCTCTGCACTTGACCTAGAGAGGATGGACTCCGGCTCCACTGAATATGATCAGCATGGCTCCGGCTCCTCCAAAACTTCCTGGCTCCGACTCCGGCTCCCCAGCCCTGCTTAAGAGTACAAGCTGCAACGCTAGACAATAAAAGTCAGGAACTGGCTATTATAGACAAGATTTCTTTTGAGATTAAACATAACTAATTTTAATTCTATACGTTTATATTTTCTATATATTTTAAAGCAATTATTATTTTTTAAATTAACAAACATTTTATCTCTATAAATAAAAGTAGGAACCCTCAAATTTCAGCTGAAGAAGAAATATGTAAAGAAACTAAAATGGTTGATACTAAAGCAAAGGAAGAACAGGACAGCAAATATATTTTAAAGCAATTATTATTTTTTAAATTAACAAACATTTTATCTCTATAAATAACTTTTAAAATATTTCAGGTCTTCGTACTTCCTTAACTTAACTTCCTTCTGTAAACACCTTTCTTCCTACAGCCATTTGGCAACCTAATAGGTTATTGTATTGTAGTTTCACTAAACTTAGAACTGAAAGGACTGACTTAATTCTTGCGTTCCAGATTGGCTTTATTTGAAGGGATTCTATTTCTTTTGACATCGAAAATGAATTTCTCAGTTTTAAAATAGTTCACTAATATATAGCACTGTAGATTTATTTGTTAATTGCGTAAATATTGTATTATGTTTTAATATATTTTATTAGAAATTAAGTTTTTATTTAATTTTTTAAAATTAAAATTGCAAATACATTTTTAAAGATATGCATATAAATAATCTTTTATCATAGTATTAGAATTTATTAAATTATTAAAATAATAGCATAAATAATTTTTAATATTTATTTTCAGGCCTAGCACTTGCATTAAAAAAACTAGCAAATAACAAACTTGATGATCTAATTGTGCAAAATTTAATAAAAGTTGTAAGTAGAACAGAAAAGAGTGGTTATTTTTACTTTTAAAGAGGGAATAGTTTTGGCTAATGACCAAATTGTGAACGTCTTACAAAATCAAACTTGGCCATCTAGAAGTTTTATTTACACAATGACTCTCACAGAATTCAAAATTATTTAATAATTATTCTTAAAAATAAACTAAACAATTGATAAATTATTTATTGTTTTTAAAATCATAAATAAATATCAATCTCAGATAAAAAAAAGACTATTCCTATAATTGTAATATCATTTCTTATTGTTTATTTTTAATAATTATTCTTAAAAATAAACTAAACAATTGATAAATTATTTATTGTTTTTAAAAGCATAAATAAATATCAATCTCAGATAAAAAAAAAGACTATTCCTATAATTGTAATATCATTTCTTATTGTTTATGTTACCTAAATGAATTTAATATATTTTTATATAACATATACTTTTTATTGTTGTATATAAAGCTAAATGTCGAATCATTAGATTATTAAGTCTAATTTATGCAAATGACATATTTAATAAATAATGTTTTCATCTATTGTAAATGTGAATATAAATCTAAACGTTTAATAAAAATACAGATTTTATATAGAAAACTGTAAAATTTACGAAAGATTTAATTTGCAATAAAATTATTCAATATAGAATAATTTTAATAAAATTGTAAACATCTTTCATTAAATTACTTTTTCCTATTATCACTAATTAGAAACTGACAAGATAAGATGTGAATATGTCAAGACAGAATGGTCCATTTTTTCATTTACTTGCAAAACCAGATGTTACAATCCGGTAGTTGGTGGCTGTGACCAAACATGGCAACCAATTGTAGAAGTTCTCTGACAACAACTAGGAACAAAAGGAGAGACGAGACGACTGAATGTCTCTCTTCTGGCCAAATAGAACATGAATCTGGTTAGATAGAACAAAAATAACTTTTCTTTCTGACATCGTCTTGGCTTGGTTGATGTTACAATGTAGGCCTACGTGTCATTTGACTGAATCACCTTCAATTACCTATTCCGGTTTAGTTCAGTTACCGGTGTCGAATAATTCTAATAAATATTTATTGTAATTATAATAAATTCTATTATTGAAATTCTTAAATGACTAATATATCGAAACTAAATCTCTGTTATAAGATGCATTAAAATAGACTATTTTAAATAGCAAATTTTCTCTTGTTAAATTATAAAAACAAACTATGATATATAGTAATTTTAATATATTTAAATATATATTCGAATAATTATAACAATGTTTAACATTTTCTAATATATATAATTTTAAAAAGTTTATGTGCAGTACACTGAAAATCAGGGCGCAGTTATAACTCAAATATGACGTTTATTTTATCATGATAGGGCTAGTTCTTCAATTTTTATATCTATTCTTTCATGGAAAATATTGAAATAATTTAGAAAAATGAGCAATAAATATTTTTTCTCCAAAAATAAAAATTTTTATTTAATTTACGGAATATTATAACAAAAATTCATATCAAGTTAGTTCCAAAGATATTAGAATAACACTTCTTATTTAATAAAATTTATATTCATAAAAATATGTTTTAAGCTTACAATGAAATCATTGAGAATGATTATAAAAGAGAAAAGCTTCATAATCTTAAAAATTCTTCAGTTTAGTAGCATTACTCTTTATTTAATAAAGGGTAATGCTACCAGATCGTCGATTTAGTTAGATCCTCATTAAGAAACGGAACATAGTGCCAAAGAGTGATGCCATTTTCGTTTTGAAGACAAATATAGCGTATTAAAACTATCTTTCAATATACGTTAAAACTGCTTTCAACTTATCTTTCAAAATATTATAAATATGTATAATGTGTATAACTGCGTATAGTGCTGTTATTTATAATATTAAAACTATCATATGTTTTCTTTTCTTTTAATCAATTCAGCTTTCTTACAAAAATATATAAAATTATAGATAAAATTTTTAAATACTATTAGTTTATATATTTAAGAAAGACAAGTATTAAAATGAATCTGATTGGTTGCAACCAAAAACAATTAAATGAATTTGTTCAGGAACACGAAACATGTAAAACTAAGCAGTTTTGTTCTGTCCTTGGAATTGAAAATTTGCCAAGATAAAGAGACGCTACGTCCCTGAAATGGTCCATTTCGAATAGCGATTCAATGCAGCCTTGAATGCTTTTAATTAAAAGAAACTGAAATTCTTATTTAAAAACTTTAAGTTTAAAAAATTATATTTAGAGTTTATTTTTCAATTTTTACAGATTGATAAAGAATGTAATTATGAACACTGCCTGTTAAAACTTCATCTTATTGGAAATCTTTGTAATCGTAATTGTAATGTAACATCATTTCTTCTTAACCAAGGTAGGATATTAAAAGCATTAGGAAGCACTGATATCCTATTTAATAGTGAACATGTAGTTTTTAAATAATATTCCATTTAATAATTAAGATTTATCAGTAAAATAATCAAAGCTCACATTATATAAAATAAATCGCTGTTAATAATTTATAATTCGATTAGTTAAACTTACATTAAAAAGTATCATTAAAAAATTGTAAGATAATAAATGCGAACTATTTAAATGGTATTTTAAATATTTTATGCATATGTTTAATATCTTGCAAAACTGTACTACTTACAAAATTATTATAATGAATTGTTAACTAGATTTTATAAAGTAATATTACCTGATTCGAAAAAAAAAAAAAATTGATTTTTAATGTACAGTATTAATATTTATAATTTCATAAAAATCCATCAGCTAAAAGTACCATATTCTGTCCTCAGTTTTGGGTAAGCTAGAATCAGTTTGGATCATTTTCAATTGCTAGGTCGCTGACACTAACCGAATGACATACAAAAATTTTTGCTTGAAAGTTATCGTTGTGTTTCAACTGATAAATTTTATACATAATTGAAGTATTTAGAGCGATTATTTCTTTTTAAGCCAGATATAAATGATTGGTTTTCGAATTCCCATTTATTCATGTGAAAAAAAATTATTTTGTATGAAAACTCTTGCAATTATAATTTAAATTAATTAAGAAAATATTTTTTAGTTTTGTTGCGAATAACAACACGGCATAATACTGAAATTATTATATATTTAAAATATTAACATATTGATAAAACTTTAATTTCTGTAATAAAAATAGTTTTCATTTTTTAATAAAATAATTGAAAAAATCAGTATTTAAAAATTATATCTTAATACATTTTTTATTGAAAATTTTAATTAGCAAAAGACTTACTAAATTATCAAATTTGTGAATTCATAATTTTAAGTTTTTACAGGTCTGTTAATTAAGATTATGGAGGATTTGTCTCTGAAGATGTTCAATTCTTTAATATTTAAATAATGTAAAACAAAAATCAAATAAAAATCGAAGTGCTTTATACCAATGACATGATGCGGTATTCGATACGGCACCATTTGTGGTACTGTGTCAACATATTGTGCTACAGAGTCTACCAACATTGAGTGAAACAAGCAGTTGAGTTATAAATGGAAAGTTTATTCAAACTTATATAAATATAGATTTATGGCTAATAAAAATGCTGTTTAAAATTGAAATAATATAATATCTAATATTTTAAGAAAAAATTCATAAACATAAAGTAAATAAACAAATTTACAAATAAATTTTCGAATTTCTATAATAGTGATGAGAATCCATTTATAACTTCCATTAATGCTTTTAATTAATAATGAATGCATATAAATTTTTATTGTACATATTATGTTAGAGATAAATATATTGCATATAGAATAAATTTGAATTTATAATCTAAATATCATATATTTTCTTAACTGTCATAAAGAACTGTCAAAAAATTGAATAATAGTATTCGAAACAAAAATTTATCCAGCTACTGTATTAATTTATTTTAAATCGAGATGAAATAACGATTTAAAATAATTTAGTAACGATTATTAATAATTTGTGTTTAATAAAAGTGCGATATTATTAATATTAGGAAAAAAATCTCTGAATAATAGACTTACTTGTAAATTCGCTTATATTACATACATTAATAAAATAATATTAATAGAATTTCTAAATTGTAAATAACAATATTTGTTATAGCAAGTAAAATATTTCTTTATGAGATGCTCACTTTTAAACAACCATCTTTTCAAAGCATTTTAAATTCAATATGTTTATACTGTATAATATAATCAGATCCTATCAAATAATTTGTAATTACATAAATAAACTTTTATTCTTCTACGAAAATTTACTTTTGGAAACAATTTTATTTTAATATAAATTCTATTACGTCATTGTTATGCAATATAAAATCAGAAAAGTTTATCAATAAATGAAAATATCAGAAGGGGCATTTATTATAAATTCTGGAATAACAGATGAAAATTATTTTATTGATAAATGAATTTTTTTAATGTTTTATTGATTCTAAATGAACTGTAATATTATATATTGTATACAGTATTTAAATTAAAGTCTTAGTATTTTCGCATCCTAAACACTTCTATGCAATTAAATTCTAAAAATAAATGTTATATTTTGAAATATTGTGATTCGAAAATTTTACTAAAAAGATATAAAATGCAGTGCAGCAATTCATCATTATTGTGCTTACTAGGTTAATAGAATTTCTAAAATAAAATTTGAATTTTTTTTAATAAATAAAATAAACAACTGTGGTGTAAATAAATCTCAATAAATAATTTCTAAATATTTTTTTTCAGAACAATTCCTTCAATTTTTACTTATGGGTCTAAGTTATCCATGTAATAAAGTGAAAATTGTTATTATATCTATCTTCATTGAAATGTATAAATTAAATCACAATCTTATTGATTTCTCTAAAATAGTTCATGCAAAAGCTATGAATATAATTTTATCTGAATTGAAAAATAATCAAGCAAAAGATTTACAATTAAATGCTTTAGGTAAGATCATTTAATAACTAATATGATAATAATAGTTAAATTATAAGTGCTATATTATAAAATATATGGTTATATGATTTTTATTCAGAATTTATTAAAATTTAATTAAATTTTAAATTTCTTTTGAAATTGCAAAATTTTTCTTCTTCTTTACATAATTCATTATTTTTATGTAATTTTCATTTAATTAAATTTTTCTTATTATATTCTTCATTATATCATAATGATGAAATGAATTCATTGTTTCATCATTGATGAAAATTTATAATGATGAAATTTTCAGTTTTAGTACCGGTATATGTAGTATATTCTTTTAATTTAGTCTAAATAAGTATAAGCAAATATAAAAAATATAGACTATTTTTCAATTTCTAATATATTTTTAATCTGTTTGGCCCAACTTTCCTAGTCAATTAAATAACCACCATACGAGATAGCTATGGTTTTCTATTCAAAGAAATGGAATTGTTTTTCTGTTCCCATTTTTAGGATTTTCTTGGCTGATTCAATGCCATTGCTGTCTGGTAAAGTAATGCTTATCATCAGCCAGTCGGTACAAAGGATGGCTATAGAATGATAAGTGTAATAAGTTGCTTATCTTTCTTATCTTTATAATTCAATTGCATCACCTAAAATCCTAAACCTTCAGATTTTTCAAGAAGAGTTGAACTGACCATAGAATCCCATTCTTCATCCCTCTGGATGCGCCAATCACGGATGTTGGTAGCCTATAAATGGTACTGGAAGTGAGCGCCGCCAATTTCAGAGCTCACCATAAACTGGTCAACATTCGTGTGATTCGGCGGCATATCAACCAATGGTTGAACCATATCTTTGCTGTTCTGTCTCATCATCGAACAACATTTTTTTAATTATTAAATTTTGTAAATTTTAAGAAATTAAAATACTAAAAAAATAAATTATTTAGTTAAGCATTATATTTTCCTATATAACTTATTCGAAAATTTTAGATGAAATACTGGGAAATATTTCATCTATTAATACTTTTCGAAGAATTAATCATAGATATTAATTCTTATTTCTTCTTCTTCTTTCATTAATCATTAAATTTTCGATAGAATTAATCATAGAAGTTATAAAATTAATGACAGTATAAAACAGTGATTCTCAGTAGTTTTCCTCTTGGCCTTCCTCCCGAGTTTCATTTATTTCTATGGCCCTTTCATAGTCGCTATTAGTTCAGTATTTTACATATATCTGCTTAGAATTATAGCATGCTCCCTAAAAGCCATATGACTCGCATTGAAAAGGATGTAATACTTTTATTCATACAGTATGATAATCAATATAATATCTATATTATATAATCAATATACTAATTATAATTATATAATCTATATTATATAATCAATATAAGAATCAAGAACTATTTATTAATTAAAAATAAATTTAAATATGTTGTTTCTATGTGACAAAACAAGACAACTAATATGAAAATGATTTTCAGAAGCAAATGGCGCTATTTAAATTATCGTTGGTATGTTAATGATCTTAACAATTACTAAAGATTATCATTAAAATTCTTTATTAATGATTTCTTTATATAAGACTTATAAAAATCACATTATTGTTTGTCTTATTTCCAACCAATAATTATTACGCTAATTGATAAACCTTAACGAAATTCAGTATAGATGCCATTAAAGATGACATCTACACTGCATAGCTTAATTTCTTATATCCAGATTTATTCGTTTTGTTTCATTTATATTACACTTCTAGATTGCTAAAGTGCCAATACAATATTAATTCTTTCCGAAGAAAAGTGAGTCTTGTAAGATCATCATGCTGTTTGTTGTGTGTTCTTCACGGATAACTTTTGAAAAAAAAAAGTTAATTATTAGATTTTCTCGAAATTAGATAGGAATATTCTATCATTGAAAGATGATTTCAATACTTTTTTTTAAAAACTGTAATTCTATTTTCGATTTTTTTTTTTTAAATGGAAGCATTCAAACTTTTCTGATACTTTCTTAATATAGCTTGAATCAATCAAGCAATTTTTAAAAATTTAGCAGAAACATATCATTAAATCTGAAATTGATGGTTTTGATTGTCCAAAAATCTAAACTTAATCGGTTTTATCTTCAATTTTTATTAGGCAAAGTTTAAACTTGTTAAGCCGCCAAATCTCACATGAAATATACTATATCTGGTGACAACCACTTTTAGACCCCATCACAGGCTTGCCAACATCCATGATAGGATCAACCTAAGATTGAAAAACAAGGTTCATTTCCGGGCTCTACACCACCAGTTTCCTTCCATCTAATAAACTAGAAGGGAACCAGGAATTGAACCAGATCTTTTAAGATAGTACTTGTTTTGTCATGGGCCATCCAGCCGACCAATTTCTTTTAGATAAATTAATTATTATTATATTGGAGTTACTGAATTTTCTATAGTGACTAATAGAATTAATTTACTAATTAATATTATTAATTTAAAAACTTCAACTTAGTGTTGTTATTTATATTTCTAATGAATTGTTCTAGCTTTGCTTCATATTATAGTACGAAAAGAAAATATGATGGAATTACTTTTTGAACTGAACGCAAAAGAATTACTTCCTTTTGCTTTGAAGAACCTGTTGTCGTCACGTGATTCCTTAATCCAAGTATCGGTTACACAATTAATTTGCCATTTAATAAATGGAACTTCAAATTCTAAATGGATTATTATTTTAATGGATGCTAATATACCAGGTATTACTTTTATCATTCATAATTTATTAAAAATTAATATTTTATTATTGTAATTTTTATAACGGTTTCATATTTTTTCAAATGTAAATTTAGTGCCAATTAAAACAAAATCTTTCATGCCGAAATGATAAATATTATCGAGAGTTGCAATCCAGAATATTTCATTCATTTGGACATATTTATGATATTAATTATTAAGCAATGCTTGTTTACTTATGTTTATATATTCATAATCCTTCAATAAAAAGTATATATTAATTTCATCCTATATTAATATGAGAATGAAATAAAGACAGATTATTCTCTCCTTGATCTGAAAATCCAAATGAAATATTTATACGTACTTTTCTATTATATTAGAAGTTAAATGAAAAATATATATATTTTACAGTATAGTATGGTTTATCATTATGAGTAGTAGTATTCATGATCAAGAAAACATTTATATCATTTCTATATAAATCTTCTAAATTATATACTAATATAATTTTATAAAATATGATAATTCTTATCAAAAAATTTCAGATGCCAGAAAATAATTTTCAGATTGGAAGTATCTACTTTTGCAAAACAGCGTAGGCTTTTCAACATAAGCAACATAAAAGCTTTTAAGTTTTTTTTTATAAATATAATTTAACTTTTCCATTCCAGAATGGAATAAAAGCATATTGTATGAAATAAGGATAAAATAATATATGAAACAGATTCAATTCTATATCATCTTGCATAAATAATATCCAATTTCAATGAGATTCATATACTATTTATTATTAGAAATTCTTACTCTACTTGTACTAAGAAACCAAATTTATTGAAAATGATTGATATTGGATCATTATTAGTCTATTGATGTAACAAGAAAATATGTTCACAACGAATCAATATTTTACGCAATTATCCAGTTTGATAGAAATTCGGATATATTATTGGGATTAATCATATTCTTCTATTTTTAGCCTATTTTCTGAACGAACGTGAGGATTATAACTTTTATAAGATTAGCATCTTATTATCAGTTTGTGTGTTCTCTGGTAATAACTTTTAAAATAATGAAACTTCGTACCGATGTTTTTTCATTTAAAGGTAACCTTAACGTCATATCATTTAATCCTCTAGCTTCAACCGTTTAAATCAGGGGTGTCCAATCTTTTGGCTTCCTTGGGCCACATTTGAAGGAAAAATTTGTCTCGGGCCGCACATAAAATATATTAATTCTAACGATGGTTGTTAAACAAAAAAATTAGTAAATAATGTACAATATATGATATCCACTATGACAAATAAGCAAAAGGGGTAGTATAGACTTCTTTTTGACCAAGAAATTTTTAAAAAATCATTGAATAGTCAAGAAGTTTTTAATCACTGAAATAAGAAATATTTTAGAAAATGGAAATAGAAATGTAGATAGGTATTTAAATAGTAAAAACTTCATTATTTTTTATATTTATTACAAAAAATGAAACAAATTTCTTTTTCTTTATTAGTGGGACATTTGATGATGATACAGCGAATTTCAAAAAATAAAAAAGTACATAAAAATTTCAATGTTTTATGGAAATTTATGATTTTATGTTGGGCCGCGGGTTGGACATCCCTGGTTTAAATGGTTTATACTAGAGACGGATGATGGATGTTCAAATTTCAGACTATCAAATTATTTTATGGAAATTTATAAATTTTACTAAGATGATCAGGATATAAATGGCATATTTGAAATAAGTTTAAATAATCTTGTAAGTTTATTCTTTTAAAATAGCAGATGTCAATTTTTGTGTGTTCCCTGTAATAATTTAAAAAATTCGTATTATTGCATTTTCTGTTTAAGTATATATTGTGATTAATATAAAATTACTTTTAAAATTTAAATGTAATGTGAGCCATATATTTTAAAAATGTTCTAGAATTTTATAAATAACTTTGTTCTTATTTTATATAGCCTATTTGTGTATAGCTGATGATGGTACAAAGTACCTAAAACATTTCTGTTAAATAAAGCTGTTTTAAATGTTTACTGCATTTTAGACTTTAATTATTTATTAATTAAGGAATGCAATACTTCAAGTAGCTTTCAGAAAAATTTACATATTTTTATGACATCAAATAGGTTATATCATTGAAGATGATTTTGACGATATATATTTCAACCCGATATCTTTAATCATTCCAAAATATAGACGTTCGGAAATTAAACGATTAATTCTCTCAGAACTGATTTTTATTATTTTACCAGTTATGTTGGTAATTCAAAAATTTAAAAACAACAAATTCCTTACATTATTATTGGTGAATTAATTTCTATATTTCCTTTGGAAATTCGAATAATCTGTTTATCCAGAATTATAGAAAAATAAAAGTCGAATTTTTGAATAGGAATATTCACGAAATATTCAAAAAACTAATCCGAATTAGGTCTATGTAATGTCTGAATCATAATAAATCTTTGCTATAGGCTAATATTTTTGTAAGATTAATAGATTAAATTTATAGATTATGTAATTTGAAAATTAAAATATAATTTTTTTAAATTTAGAATTTATATTTGAAGCTCTTATCACCCAAAATGAATTATTGATAGAGTGAGTATGCAATTATTTTTAGAAACAATATAAGTACTGTATTTTGCTTTAAAAATTATAAATAATAATCCGTATAAACTATAATTATAATACACAGAAAATTTAATATTGTTGTAATATTTTAATATACAGTACTTTTAAGTAAATCTTATTATATTCTAAAATCTGTTTCTAATTATTATTAATTTTTTATTACAAAATATTGTATTATAATTTTTATTTAAAAATATTTTACAGGTCTCTTCTATGTTGCATTTCTCTTTTTATTAAATATAAAGAATTTTTTAAAAATTGCCATGCAATTTACGGTATGTATTATGAATATAATAGTTTATTCCTGTGATTATTATAATTTATCAATAAAATTATTTAAAATACAGTAAATATAAATTTTAATAAAATCATTTACATCAATACTTATCGACAAAATATACTATTTTCACAAATATAGTTTTAGTGAACCAAATTTGATGTAATTTATTTTTAAAGCAATATAACATTCTAGGAAAATATTTTTAAAATTTCAAATTCCTCCGGATAATGAAGTCGAAAAATTTTCATATAAAATTAATTTCAAAAAAATTGTAAATAAAAATATATATGATAGCAACTTCTACCGATATTGATGCAATTTTTTTTTATTAAAAGAAAACATATTTAAAGGTCGAAATTACATTTATCGCATAACATTAGCTTTAATATTTTAATTAACAGAAATTTACCTGTATTTTTGTATACGGCTTTATTTAAGTCCTCGTTAATATAGTTTAATTATTGCCTTTGAATCCACAACTGATCACAAAAAATAGATGTCGCTTATTTGAACATTTTAGTTTAATTGATAATGATAATCGATAAAACTTTTTTCATTTCTACCAATGCAAAATATATATAAAAAAATAATAATAATAATGCTCTAATCTAAAACACTCAGCTTGATAGATGTATATGTGGAGGAGCGATACAATAATTATGTGAATTATACGAAGATGCACCCAAATCCTTGGATGCAACTTGATAATCAGAAATATTTGAAAGGTGGCGTCAAAATGAAGTGAGCAAAAACAGCATTAACTGCTATTGATGTGCTTGAATGTAACTTAAAAGTTGCGATATCTCTTTCGGATCCAAAGTCACTCAGAATTAGCGTGTGTGAATACTCGATTTCGGATGACATCATGATTGCTTTATATGTCTAGGTCATTACAATATTTGGATAAAGTGTTATTTAAATACTTTTTAAATGATCTTTATCCTATTCAATCAAATGTTTTTTACGAAATAATTATTGATCAATTATTTGATCTGCCAAATAATTTTTATTAATACAGTATTTGTTTCTTTCAAATAATAAATTATTTGATGTCATATTTGTTAAGGGAGTATCCATAAACTACGTCGTTAATTCGAAAATTTTTTGACTCCCTTTCTCCATTTTGTCATTTTTTTTCGTCATACCAAAGTTTATCTTCTAATCACAACATTATAAATATGAAGGCTTTCTTCTTCCATTAAAAAGTTTTACTTCGATTTTATGTAAAAAAGAAGAAAATGGAAATTATTTTAATCTGGTACTTTGTTACACATTTTTTAATTTCCAAATAACCCTTTAAACAACCTGATATAAATATCTTAGAGCTAGATACATTTTATAATAAATGTATTTCCGAATATGTTACATTACAGTCTTTATTTTTCGAACAATTAAGTACTAACGTTTTATATTTTATAAAAAAAAAACCTAAAACTAAAACTTTTTAATGAGAGATGTAAAAACTGCAAAAACTAACCATTTTTACAGCGTGATGTTACAATTTGCATTATTTCCTCTCCCTAACAGCATGACTGTTTATAAATGCTTCCTAATTTAAATAATTATTTTATATTATTCATTAGTTATCTGATTATTTTCAGAAACAAAACATTGTTTATAAATATGCTCGAAAACACTTTAGAAAAATTCACTTCCTTCTTCCTGCTGTTGATAGAGATTATAGCCCTCATGCCTTGTCCTCCGAACATGGATGACTGATAATTACTTAAATCTGTACATAGAAACCACAAAATGTTCTATGGCATGACTGTAACTTGAAATGTTTATGGTGCCGGATGGCTAGCAAGGAGTTGACAGATCAGAAAAAGTGATATTAACATGAGCTCATTACTTAATTCACGTGACCCTATGTTGATATTGTGGGCACTTCTTCCCGAAGAAGTCCCGTCTTGACATAGCAGGGTTTTGTGCCAGCAGGCACTATGTATTTGTTTAGAAGCCAGACCGATACATATTGTCTGGTACAATAAGGGATTCTTAATCAGAATGACATTTTACCAATACATACATTCCTTCACCTGCTTAATGCGTATGAAACGTACGCCAGTATCTCTACAGCGCGGAAAACCAGATCTGGGCAGCCTGGTCCTAAAAATTGAGCTGAATTAATTACAATGAATAAGAAGTGGGAAGAAATTATGCATTAATTTAATTTTTATTCTTTAATTTTTAAATTTTAAATAATGACAAAAAATTTTGGCTATCGCAGAAATTTGAGGGTTAGATATTTCTAACGATACCCTATTTATAGGAATCGGTGCAGTGGTTCGACTGCAAAAGGGATATCCATCCAACCACATTTCACTATTAATAAATATGATGATTCATACAATTCATTCTTAATATTTCATGGCACACCTTTGAAGGTTTGGCGGCACACTAGTGTGCCACGGCACAGTGGTTGAGAACCATTGGCCTAGAATCTTGGCCAGATGATTGCATTTTAAAGAATTTGAATATCATATTCAATGATCCAGGTTCAATTCTGGAACTCATACAGTAATTTTTTAAAAATAATTCGCTCCAAGTTTGGCTCGTCTGTTTTATGTTTTATATATTTATTTTAAGTATTATTTTGTAGAAAATTTTCTTTTTGATATATAAAATAAAAACATGGAATATAATTGAGAAGTACTGTATTAGCAAATCACTATAAAGCAAGATATGCCTGTAGTTTTCCCAAGTAGTCTCAATGAATTTAATAAGAGCCTTCAGGGTTTCCATACTTCACCATTTCATCCATAACAAAAATAATATCTTTCAAGAGATAAACCTGTTTCATCATCAAAAATATAGAAAGTGAATAAATGTTTGTTGGTGAGAGACGACAAAATATCTACTCATTTCCAATAAAGACAAAAATCTCTCTTGGTATTTAGTATTATTATTCGTTAAGTGCACAATAGCACTGACCTAAAAAAACTTGGCCAGATAGACATGTTTTAAAGCATTCATGTATCATCTATCCAGGTTCAATTCCAGATCTCAAACTTTAGTTTTTCAGAATGGAAAACTAAAGGTTCAGATCTAGAATTTGGAGCCTGGCTCATCCATGTTTTAATTTATGTTTTGTATACCTATTCTAAAGTATTATTTTGTAGACACACTTCGTTTTGAGATATAAAATAAAAACACAAAATTGAGAAATGCTGTATTAGCAAAACACCATGAAGTGAGATATGCCTGTACATTGATAATTTACAGACAAAATCTGACTAAATACACTGAATTATTTTCACATTGAAAATTCAGTTGCAGTAGTTTGTAATATTAATATGTAACCTTTTAGTGACTCTATTTTACTTTCCATTGTTAGCCACATTTTACCAATTTGTTAATTTTTTAAAATTATCAGCTTAATTAAATTTTTACAAAAAGCAATTTAGATTTCATTGTAATTGTCAAATTTATCAACATATAAATTTATATATATTTTTTTCAATTATAATTATTTGTTTAATATATTGCACATACAAGTAGTTCCTGACTTACTATGGGGGTTCAGTTTGAGCCATATGTCAAAATGGTCAGAAGTCAGAAATGTCCTAAACTTCCCAGTATCTGTATTTATTTTTACACTATAATCATCATAATAAACATGACAAATATAAACTACAAGAAACATAAAAAGGATACTTTTAGTACCTCAGTCCATTGCACATAGACTAAAGGTATGCATGTGAATTGCCTTGGCCACTCACAGAATTTATCAGACATCTTCATCTTAAGTAGCTTTAATCTGTTGCATGCTATGGAATTATATGCTATACAATATCATTTACTGCCTGCAGCTATTGACATGATATGCCATGCATGGCAGGAACCAAAAAAAAAAAAAAATTGGCAATTTGGCCAATCCTAATCAGTTTATGCAGTAGTGTTTAGTAATTTTGAAAAAGGATAATAGTTAATTTCTGATGATGTTTCTAAATGTTTTCTGGCAGAAATTTTTTTATTTTAAAAGGATTTTTGCAAAAATTTATTTGATTGAATATTTTTCAGAAAATTAGCTTTTTGATCCCTTTCTTTTTCTATATTCTAAATTACTGTATTTATGTTATTCTAAATGTATGTTGAAATAAAGTTAATTACTAAAATTTTTTGCAAAAATTTTTTCTTCATAGGATGAACTATAAAATCTTAAAATTTAAAAAATTATAATCTCAAATTATCACTTAATTCCATTAAAACACAATAATTTTATTTAATTTCTTTATTAATCATTGATGTTTTACTTCATTTTCACTGTATTTTTGCCAAAAAATTAGAAAATATTAATGTAAACAAAGATCCTTCATTAAAATGGGCATGACACTTATTGTTTTATTGCAGCTACTTCATTCCCATACTTTTCCTGCCAAGTTTATCACACTTTGGGAAGTATGGTATTGGGAGTGAGATCAGACTAAACCATCTGAGATCTAATTAGAAGTAAATAATATTATGGTTGTTTAAATAAGAGGAGACAATTTTCATAAATGTTAAATTTTTAATTTATATCAAAAAGTTTATTAAAAAATATTGCTTAATTATACAAATGAAGTAAGAACAAAACAATAAATATAAAATATTAATGAAAATGACAATATTTCATAGAATTTATGTTTTTTTTTTAATAATCAATAACTTCATTGAAAAAAATTACATAATACTTGGTTTTTTAAATATTTTATGAAAATATGGTCCAAATTTCATGACCTTTGTTCAGTGACATATATCTAAAAATAGCAAACATTTCATTAGATGGCTGTCTTCACATTAAAAAAATCATGCATTTTGTCAATCTCATTTATGAAATAAAATTTGTGAAAAATATAAAATTCAAAAAATATGCTTACATGTTAGAGAGTAAAAAAATCCAATAATTTGAAAAAAAAGTAACAAATTTCAAAAAATTAAGCAAAATATAATTTAAATTTTTTTGTATATTAATTAAGCTTAATTTTATTAATTGCCAGCATGCTATTGAGTCAAGTAGAAATTGCAAATCTATGGCAATAGGTTAAATCAGAAATTTTTATTAATTTTTAATTAACCCTTTGATTCTGAATTTAATCCAAATCATCTAATCCATTGTGAAATTTGGATTGCCTTAGTTTCTCAAATTTGTCCTCCTAACCAATACAACTTGTTGTATAGTGCACCACATCATCTTCCTAATTTAGGTTTACTTCATTTGTCCAGTTATCTTGAACTACACTAATTTATAAATTGGGAAAATTTAGCCCCTTATAACATGCTTTTGATGCACTTTCATACTTATCTTTCTTTAAATTAGTTTTTTTTTAAATTTAGATGTTTCAGGTTATTAGAGAACCAAACAGCCAATATCACACTTGACAATTGATGTGAAGTCAGCTTCCTAGATTACTGGAAGGAAATAATCAGCTATTATGTTGTCAGCTATTAGCTTGTTTACATAAGTTTAAATTTTAAATTTAAACTTATTAAAATTTTTTGTTTTATTTAAAATATAAGTAATTTTATATTTATCTGCACTCAAAATAACAAATTTGTAGACCAGATATATAAAATTATAGACAAGTATCCATCCAAGGTCAATAACTTGATTTCAGGCTATAGGGCAGTTTCATTATGTAAACTAGAGGAGAGGCATCAAAACCGTCTTCGTTTCAAAAATGTTAATGTAACTTTAATTTTGATAAAAAAATTAATAATAATGATTAGAATGAATAGAAATAAATAATTCTCCATTTGCCATTTTAAAGGAATTAATGCAAAATCTTCACTAAAACAATTGTAAAATGCAATAATTTAGCAAAAATTAATACTTAATCTAGCAAATAGATGACACAATCATTCCTACAAATTACAGAAATATTTTAAAAAAATAAATTTTTAAATGGTCATCCTGTGGATAAAAACCAATTCTTGTAATGAAATAGAAAGTATTTTTTTTTATACATTTTAAGAAAATCTGAAGAAAAGTGACTTTTAAACAATTATTTCATTTATTTGTGCAATAGCATATTGTAATTTGATCATCAGGAGGGAGAGATGATTTGTTTATATAGGACAGCTTCAGATTATGCTTGCACATATCAGATTATAAACAACTTTCTGTTAGCTAGAAAAATTCTTTAGAATTATCAAGTATTTGGTATTACTTGGAACAAAATATGATAAAAAATTTTACATTTTCAAATTCTCTCTGATGCCAAAAAATATTTTGAAAAAATATTCAATATTCATAAAAATTACATACTCAAATTAAGCCTAATGATTTTCAGAATTTATTTTTTTTTTTTAATTTTGATACTTCATCCAAAATTAAAAAATGATATAAGAGTATAATATATGGTCCACAAAATTCAATTTTTTCTGGGCAATAAACTAAAAATGAAAAAAGTTATAATGAAAGCTTGAAATCCAATTTTTTAAATGGTTGTGGTATGGGATATAATACATTAATTGACAAGCACAAAAAATTAATATTTAACTAAAAATGAAAAAAGTTATAATGAAAGCTTGAAATCCAATTTTTTAAATGGTTGTGGCATGGGATATAATACATTAATTGACAAGCACAAAAAATTAATATGACACAAGTAATTCCATTATTATTATAATTTGCTTTTTTAATCAAAAGAAAATTGTTTTATTGATCTTTATTTATTATTATTAAAGTCAAATTTTATTGTTGAGAACACAGCCCATTTTAAGTACTATTTCTATGGAAAATAAATACTTGCTTTACAAGTTCTTACTTTATGAGCATGCTCCAGGAACAAATTAACTCAAAGTAAGTCAGGAACTATCTCTATGCAATTTAAAAAATTGTCAAAATTTACAGTACAGTTAAAATATGCAAAATAATTAATTTTTACTAAAACAAATACATACCTTGACATATACATTTCCAACCAAGTGATCACCAAGATTATCACAAACATTCATTTCTTCAATTTCTCCATACTAAATATAATAATTTAATTTTAATATAATATAAAAATATAAATATTTTATGCAATAATTTTATTTTTTAATATTTCCAACACAACCAATATTTCTAATATATCTCTGTCTGGAAAGATTTCTTAAACTATACACTCTGCATGTAAGTATTAAGATACATCATCATAGAGAAAGCTGGTCCGTTTCTTCTGTTTTAAGATATCTGCCATGTTTCCTTTGTACATCGTACAAATACTTTTTGTATTGATTTTGTTGTCAATCATTTTATAGGATTTTCTATATATATTTTTTGTATCTAAATGAATATGTTATATCCAAATATTTACTTGTAAATTAAAGAATTTTATTATTGCCTAAAGAATGTCTATATACTGTAACAGGTATGTATGTTTTGTTACAGTTGATTGCAAATCACAATTTACTATGCTGTTATGCTCTGTGCCATCTTGAAAAGGAAACCTTTACAGATTCATATTTATATGACCTTTTTGATTTGTTTTCACAAGTAACATCTATGATTTAAATCAGTTGATTGCAAATCACAATTTACTATGCTGTTATGCTCTGTGCCATCTTGAAAAGGAAACATTTACAGATTCATATTTATATGGCCTTTTTGATTTGTTTTCACAAGTAACATCTATGATTTAAATTTGGTCAAACCTTTTAGTAACACTCTGTGTACATACATACAAAATTAGATATTTACAGGACTATTTATTAAAGCAAAGATTCAACAATATAATTCGATACAGAAATAACACATCAGGAATCAAAATAATTATTTACAATGAAAAAATTTTACTTAATATTTGCATTTGTAAAGTTATTATAAAAATATTGAATAAATTTCACGATCAATAGCTTGTTTTATCTATCAGGCAACTGGCTACCTAACTAGTTTTTACTATTTAATTCAATAGCTTATGCATATCAGATTATTTTTTACTTAGATGTTTTAATGCTATTCTGTATACTCAAAATATAATAAAATTCATAATATTCATTCATAATTTCAGCAAGATATACAGTCAAGACTTTTGTATATTTTTGAAAAATTTGTTTTAAATTTGATATGAGAGAGGCCAAAATATTAAAATTTATGAAAAAATAACATGAATTAATTAAAAGTCACAAGATGCAGTATTAAATGGAGCAACCATTTCTAATGAATTGAGAAATGTTAAAATAATTAATAAAACTAACTAATTATTTAATATGAATTAAACTCTTATTTTAAAAACTTCAATTATGTATTTTTATTAAGTAAACAAACTTATTTCATAGTAATCTGATAATCACTTAAAATAATACATTGGTACATTTTTTTTAAAATTCTACTGGGAGCTCATTATCATTAATAATTAGAAATATTAATTCTAATGATAAAAACTGAGAAAAATTCATTTATTATAAAAATAATTTCTAAATTTATGGCACAATATTTAGCATCTAAATTATTTCAAGATGTTCTTTTAAATGTATGTAACATACTAATTAATTAAAATGTACAGTAGGTCTCCAATTTACATAGTTATTTAGTTCCAAGAATTCCTATGTTAAGTTCAACAATGCTTAAATTCCATATATATGAATGTGTGCATTGATAAACAGAATGGCTAAATTAAAGCACAAACATTATACAATCCAAACATCAAGGAAATTTAATCCAAATAAACCTAATTAACTTGCCAAATTCAACCCTTGAAACACAACGGAATTTTATGATTTAAATAATTTAGACAAATTAATTTGTATAATTTGTCTAAATTATTTAAAATCATTAGAATTCCATTGTGTTTCAAGAATTAAATTTGGCAAGTTAATTAGGTTTATTTGGGCTAAATTAAATTTATGAGCATACCTTAAATATGGATAAGAAAATTTAAGATCATAAATCACATTTTTGAAAAATAATAATAAATTGTTTAATGAATTTTTAATTTGTAATTTATAGAAATTCAACACACAAATATTTATGGATCTGCATATCTGAAATTGTGTAATTCAGGAACTTATTGTTTTACAAAATTTTATTATAATTCTTTTTTAATTCAACAATATATATAAAAATTATGATTTGGATTGATAACTATTTTAAATTAAAATAAAGTGGGTGATCGGTTAACGAATCAGTTCGATAATGAACACTTTTTTAAAGATTTTTATGTTCGGTTAACGAACACATGTTCAGATAACGAACACCTCATGGAACTAACAGTGGTTTTTCCCGATTTTTATGTTCGGTTAACAAACACATGTTCGGATAACGAACACCTCATTGGTTTAACGAACACATGTTCAGATAACGAACACTTCACAGAACAAACTGTGGGGCCCACGGACTGATGGAATGACAGGTCAGCTGGATGGCTGCGTGGTAAAGCTGAGACTTACCATTCACAGAACAAACTGTGGGGCCCACGGACTGATGGAATGACAGGTCAGCTGGATGGCTGCATGGTAAAGCCGAGACTTACCATTCGTGGACTTATAGGTAAGAATGGAAGAACAGTAGTTTTTCCCGATTAAATGAACTCGGAGACAACGTAAAACAAATCAAAGATTTATTAAAAAACATAACAGAGATTTTACAATTTTTTGATCTTAGAATGGCACCCATACCAAGTTGAGATCAATAGGTTTGAGAATCTCTACCACAACAATGATATTAATCACTTCGGAAAAAACCTGAAGGAGAGAGAAAAGTAATCGCACAGAGATTTTACAATTTTTTGATCTTAGAATGGCACCCATACCAAGTTGAGATCAATAGGCTTGGGAATCTCTACCACAACAATGATATTAATCACTTCGGAAAAATCCTGAAGGAGAGAGAAAAGTAATCGATATTGGACAGATTCTTTATCGGAAAATAAATATATATAGATGAAAATGCAAAAGACTATGTATGTATATATTATTGTTATTACATATAAATAAACGTAGTAAGAAATTACATAATATATTATTGTTATTACATATAAATAAATGTAGTAAGAAATTATATAAATTTTTATTTATTATTGTTATTACATATAAATAAACGTAGTAAGAAATTATATAATTTTGTGTTAATGTTTTTTTGGGTGTCCGGAATGAATTAATCAAATTCCCATAAAAACCTATGGTAAATCGATGATCAGTTAATGAACAATTCGGATAACGAACATTGTCTTGGAACGGATTATATTCATTAACCGATCACCCACTGTATTTAAATGTGTCTAATTGCTAATATTTTAGCAAAACTTTAAGTTTTAGTGAATAAAAATTATTATATTTTACTCAGAATTAATATTAAATCAATTAGAAATTAGTTTTATTGCAAATAAAATGTACTCGGAGGAACAACTGCTTATCTTGAATGCATAAAAAACAAATAAAACTAGCACTTTTTGCAGTAAGGTAAACTTTATTTTCTCTAGTTCACAAACGTTTTCGGTCTTTTGACCATCATCAGGCGAAGATTCTAAGTACAACTGAATAGAAGGAATACAAGAGTTGCTATCTTGTATTCCTTCTATTCCGTTGTACTTAGAATCTTCGCCTGATGATGGTCAAAAGACCGAAAACGTTTGTGAACTAGAGAAAATAAAGTTTACCTTACTGCAAAAAGTGCTAGTTTTATTTGTTTTTTATAGTTTTATTGCAATTTTCTCTGTACAAGTGAGCCATTATTTCTTTATATAGTTTTAAAATTATTTAATAAATATATCATTACATGATAAAAAAAAATTATTATTGTATAAAGCTTAATTTTTTGTATATTTTATACAGATATTCCTCAACTTACAAAAATAACTGGGACCAAAGAGTTTCACATAACTCAGATTTTGTGAAAATCAAAAAAATTTTTTTAACAAAAATTCTGAATTAAAACTTATTAGAGCTAGTGGGCTACTCTGATTGCAGTTATATCATGTACAGCTGCAATCACAATATTGTACAGTAATGTAATTTATTGTAATACACTAAAAAAAACAGGAAATAAAATAATATTGTATAGTAATAATTAATCATGAAGTCTGAGGTCTAAATTAGAAAATATGGTATGCAATCTATACTCATCATGAATAGAAATATACTTTGCAATCATCAATATGCAGTTAGGAGTGGTTTGAATCTATAATGTACTTTATTTCAAAAGATAAAATTCCAAAAAAAAAAACTCTGACACAAGATTACATGCAAAAAACTCGAGAGTGAAATACTGCAAGATTAAAAATGAAATGTAGTAAAGTAAGTGTACTGTACGTATATTTACTACGATGTAAATTTGTATATTTACAATACCATTTTACAGATGGCAGTGCAATCTGTTTGTTTATATCAGTTTCATGTTTAAATGCACCCATTATGGAACTTACATCTACTATGTCCCCATCAGCTGAACATTATTTTTTTACTCTGGGATCTTCAACAAACATATAAATGGACGTTGTCTGGAAGAATGCTAAATGGCATATATCTTTTAAATGTTGTAAACCAATATGTATGAACTTGTATCTTCAATATAATAAATTTTTATGCTACAGTTATATACCTCAAAACTGAGTTCAAATTTATGGATGTCAAATAAACATTAAGTCAGGGAATATTTGAAATACAAACAGATTAAGAAACAAAGTTAAAAAATCTGATTATTTATCAATTGCAACAACAACAGTGATTACATAGAGATGATGCATATTCAGTAATATCTTAAATGAATTATGAATAAAACTGAAATATAATTATATTTTAAAATTAAAAGCAAAAAAGTAAAAATTTTCTTAAAATAATTTTATTTAAAATAATCTTGTAAAGACTGTTGAAATAAGTATAAAATAAGATTATAGATTTTTTTACCTTATCTTCTAATTCAATAAAAACATCTTCAAAGAAGTTGTCGAAATGTTCTTGCATTTCTTCTTCAGACATATTGGCTTCAAAAATAAGAATTTTTCAATTAAATTCTTATTCTACTTTTTAATGCAATAATAATTAATTAATTTCATACAAATTCCATTCTGAATGAATTCATTTTATATATAATAATAAAAACAACTATAGGCAATAAATTTGTATGAAGCAGTTGTAATTTAACAGAAAGCACAGCAATACTTTGTTTCTTGTTAGTCAGAGTAATTTCAATATCATAGTTAAACTTGTAAAAAGAACTAGGAATAATTGTTATAACCATATTTTCAACTTCAAATTTTACTACTATATATTTTGAAACTGGTTCCAAAAGCATCTTTGATTTTAAATTTCAACTATTTTCTTGAATTCTATGGAATTTGAGATGATCTAATATTAAGATACAAAATGATCTCAAGAATTGCTGCAGATATTAAAATCAAAACTGGCACAAGCAGTCAGGGAAAGTTTGTTTGGAAATTTTAGATAACCTTTAAAACTTTAATTTATGGAGCTGCTGCAATTTAATTTTTTTTTTTATTTTAATAATAAAATCATGAGATTTGAAATTAAATTTTTAATGTTAATTCAAAACAAATGTTTTTTCATATAAGATTATTTTCTCTTATAGTTTTAAAACTGTCAAACTTTAAACAAGTTTCTTGTTTATGCATAAATAGGGAAAATTTATATACTAAATACAATTGAGAATGCTGGGCATTTTACTAACTTCAAATAATTTATTCCCAAATTATTTTAACTTTCAAAAATATTTTATATTTAGCATAAAATTTAATTTAGATAATTGTAAGTTTTATGTCAAGTTATTATTATATATATAAAATCTGAAATTTAAGAATAATCTTATAATTATTAAAAAGCTTGAGGGAAAAGATTATCAACAAATTATTTAAAAGTAAAAAATAACTTTAGAGGTACTTTTGAAAATTTAAGAAATTCAATTCAAGGAAAATGAATTCAAAGTGCTTTTACATCATTTGATAACAGCTTTTATATATTTTAACTATAATAATAATATGTAATATCTTATGAATTAATTTTGACTATTCAAGTAATTTGATTCACTTTTTCCCTTTAACTCTTCAGTTTATACTACTAAGATACTTACCATGAAGCTTGGCAACTTCAATAAAAACATCCAAATAAGAATTATTTGTTCCCAATGATATTCATGTTAGGAAAAAAATTTATGTAGTTAATAAATTTATATATAATCAATAAATATTTAATTAAAATATATATGTATGATATATTTAAAACATTAATTTGTAATTCCCAACCTGAGTGTGCATGCTAATATTTCAAAAATATTTAAATTAAGAGAAAGATTGAACATACTCATCATGGATAATAAGGCCAATAAAAATTTACACATAATGAATTTAAACTCAGTTATATGTTTAACTGATAATGAAAAACTGAAAAATCAATTAATCTCTAATAAATAAATATAAATTTTAAACAAAATTCTTTCAAAAACATGAGGTCAGGTATAAATTATTATATACATAAAAATAATAATGAAAGATTGGGAAGTACTATATTAAATAAAAAATATTTTGGCTGAAAAAAAATTATGTTCTTCAACCCAAATGACATTAAAAAAATAAAATTGCTGTTTTATTTTTTAAATGTCATTTGGGTTAATACTAAATCTATATAAATATTTGAGAACCTGTTATTATTTTATTTAAAATTTAATAAGCTATAATATAAAATTAATTCATGTGATCAAACAATTATATTTTACTTTCGATTTTGTTTTAATAAAAAATGTGTTAATACAGAATTAACAAATCATCATTTTTTCATCTCTTGATCAAGGATTTACAAAATTGTTTTGTGCTTATTCTTTACATTTAATTATAATGCTTTCATATATCATCACTGAAACTTAATGATAAATCATCATCTTATTCTTTCCATTTTTTTACATTTCATATATGAATCTACATTAATCTTTACATTTAATTTCCTTTCTAATCAATGCACATCCTCTTATAATAAACATGCTTTTTATATAGTGAAATTTCCCTAATTCTTAACTAATGAAAAAAATGAGACTGCAGTATTTTAATCTTCAATGTTGAAACCTCACATTTAATAATTTAATAGTTCAATCCCATGCTTAATTAAAATTGGGCAACCATTATATTTCACTTAAATCAAGTATTTAAATATTAAAAATTCATTATAATAGTGTTTTAATCAACTATTCTAATTATAAAAGTACAAGACTGAAAAATGACTATTCAAAAAATGGTCGATTTCAAAATTGGAGTAATCAACTATTCTAATTATAAAAGTACAAGACTGAAAAATGACTATTCAAAAAATGGTCAATTTCAATATTGGAGAATTAATTATAAAAAAATTACAAGTTAATCATTACATTCATAATTTCTTTCAAACATTCCAATTTGTCATTTGCCTTCTAATATAAAAAGAATATACAATGGAGTTTGATTTTGATTCAATATCACTTTAAATCAAAATTGAAAAATTTTAATGCTAAAACACCTTTGATATTTTTATTAAAACGTTTATGGTTTTTTAAAGAAAACTAAAAATATTAATGCTTTAGTTAATTCAAGTCTGTAATTTTTTCTTTTATTAGTTTGACATGATTTACTGCATAACAAAAATCTAAATTTTTATTACTTTCTCAATAAACACTTCTATTTTAGTCATTGAACTTTTTTAATTATTATTTATGGCATTTTAGAAAATACAGACTAACTAATGCAGATAATTTATCACAATATTTAAATATGAAATATATGAATTGGCATCATTAGCAATCATAATAGTCAAATGAAATTTATGAGAATACTTAATCCATATATACTATACTTATCCATAGATAAATAATATTTTTGCTAAAAGTAAATTGGTTCAATGAATTTTTTATTCATGTTTTATGGAAATCCAACAAAAATAGATTTATATATCCACATTTCTGAAAGTGAATAAATTTAAACTGAACAGCATAATTTGAAGACTTACTGTATATATTTATTAAAATACATAATTATTATGATTGCATTTGATTATTAAATATATGGAAAAAATTTCATGAATGTTTTAATGTTAAAATAAAATTTTATGAAATTAGTGTGGTGATAACACTAAGATAATTGATATACTGTAGCCTTTATTAGCAAAAATCTATTCCTTAAATATTCATAATGACATTGAATTAAAAAATTCAACAAACATTCTTCTAACAACTGAAGTCTACAGATTCTAATATGAAAACAACTGCTCAATTTTAGACCTCAAATTAGTAAATTAAACTAATTTCTTAAATATAAGGCTAATATAAAATTAGATATATAAAATTATCAAATTGAATTTTGTTAATAAAAATTTTATTTTGAAAATTTATTAGGATTTCTTGTATAAATGTTTGTATTATTGTTTTCAAAATAATACAAATAAATTATGTAAATAAAATTAGTTATATCAAGATTTATAATTTTAATACAGGTTGACTATCAAAAATCCAGCAACCTTGGGACCAGAGAATTCCCTATCAAGATTTATAATTTTAATACAGGTTGACTATCAAAAATCCAGCAACCTTGGGACCCGAAAATTGCCGAATTTTCGAAAATTCCGAATTTTTGATGTATATATTCTGTATATATTTAACAGAAAAGGACTACTTGTACAATGCTTTAAAGAAATAAAATTAAATACTAAATGAAAAGTGAATGAAATTTTCATGTTCAATAACTAAATAAAAGACTGTAGTTCCACAGAATTCAACTAAATAAATTTTAATTCATTACTGTACCCTCAAAAAAAGTTAAAAGATTTTATATAATGCCAATAAGAAAAAAAAAAAAAAGTGGGGAAAAACAACACCAAAATGTTAAAAAAAAATTTACAACACCAACCATGTCTAAAAAAAAACCCAAAAAGAGCTCATTTGGCGTCAAAAAAGCCAATCTGCGTGATCAATCATTTGATTTTGGAGTACAGGGCAGTCAAAACATAAACGGCACCTCCAAAATACAATAGCATGCCAATGGTGTAAATTTTTAAAATGCGTTCCGATTTGCGTACCTGAAAAATGATGGAATCAGAATATTGATTGCTGGCAGTCAAAACATAAACGGCACCTCCAAAATACAATAGCATGCCAATGGTGTAAATTTTAAAAATGCGTTCCGATTTGCATACCTGAAAAATGATGGAACCAGAATATTGATTGCCGGACTTTTGATTGTCAACTGTATAATGATTTCAATCCTTTAGAATGTAGGTAATTCCTGCCTTTATAAGCTAACTATTACTGGAGGAAGCTCGTTAAATAAGGACTTGTAAACCAAGAATTAATTTCCCATAGATAAAATGTTAAAGCCAGGATTCCATTCTCAGCAATGCAATTTGACCACAATAAAATTCAGCGAAGATAAAAAAAAATTGATAGTATATGATTAAGCAATGATTCATCTACCTAAACAAATAAAAATATAGGCTTTAAAATTAAGCAAATTATAATGAAGAAATTATTTCATATTAATATTAAAGAAGGTTAAATAAGGACTTGTAAACCAAGAATTAATTTCCCATAGATAAAATGTTAAAGCCAGGAGTTCCATTCTCAGCAATGCAATTTGACCACAATAAAATTCAGTGAAGATAAAAAAAATTGATAGTATATGATTAAGCAATGATTCATCTATCTAAACAAATAAAAATATAGGCTTTAAAATTAAGCAAATTATAATAATGAAGAAATTATTTCATATTAATATTAAAGAATTTTTATCCTTCATTATTATTGGCAGATAATTAGATGAGCTTTAATGAAGATAAAGTATTACCTTAGGTGCAATCCAGGAATAAAAATAATTTATATAATATACCAAAAAAATATCAGAGGATGAACTACCGGTATATGCTTTTACTTCTCAGCTGTCATTTTGAATTTTACAATTTTAAAACAGTTGACAAAATTTCTGCTACAAAAAAAATGTACTATATTGTATAGCTATGTATATGGGTTTAAATGCCTTTTTATGACTGTTTTAAGATTTATATTATTTATTGCAATTAATGATCATATTTTCAATTTTTTTGATACTTCACATTTGAAAAAAATAATAATAAATCCAGGAATTTGTAAATAAAGAATTATCTGCAAAGCATTAAAACAAACTTTAAATTTCTTAATTGATCCATTTTAAATAATAGAAGCAAAATTTAACTATATATTCATGAATATTCTAATTAAATATTTAACATATCAATTGTTGTTATATTTGAATGATGATTATTACAAAAAATATCCTAAACCATAAAAATTTATCTATTTTAAAATATTTTCCTTATTTTCTGTGTGAACAGATGTGAAATATGGTGTTTAATAATAAACTCATTTTTAGACATCAATCTTGATAATAAAACACTTCTTGTGCACAAAATATAATTTTATTCAAATAAATTTTACATTTTTTTCATGAAATTAAAAACAACAATATACAAAATTTAAAATTTCAAAAGTCACTGTTTCCTAAATAATACAATCATCACTCATAAGAATTTAGAAACTTCTAATTATTATTCTTAATGTTTTTTATTATATACATAAATATGTAATATATTAATTTAATATATTTAACTGATCAAAAATATATACTCTGTTCAATTTATTAAATTATCAATTTGTTTATAAATTTTATGACTAAATGAATTTTTGATTATTTATTTTTCTTATAATAAATTTAAATTTTTAAAACTAATATAATGTTTACAGCTATTGTATTTCCTTGTGAACACTAATTTAATGATATTTTTAAATTCAAAATTTACAATTGATAAAATAATTATCTAATAGTTAAAAAAAATTATGACAGATAACATTAATATATATCAAAAAATTTGATGAGAAAAAATTGTGCACACTATATGAAATTCTTGATAAAATATTTTGTGGGAGAAATTAACTATATAAGAGAGCACACTTCAAGTAGTAGATAAATGAAAAAAATTCTTCAGTTATCTATAGAATGCAGGAATGCTTTTATTAAAATCTAATCATCATCAGTTCAACAAAGGATATCAAAATTTACAAGATACATGAAATCGAAGAAGATTAAAATTAGAATATTTAAAAAGGTTTATAAATTATCCAAGAATTTTAATATAGAATTCATACTTTATTCATTTGCGATATAAAATGGCATAGTTCTTTATACAATATTGAGAATAATTAAATATGTTAACAATAAAACAAATTTTAATACCTAAGTCCTTAAGCATATTTCTTTAAAAACTAAGCTATTTAAATGCCAACTATAAAGAATTAACCCCCAAAAGATATTCTGAGATTAATTCTTTAACATTTTTAGGCCTTTGAACATTTGCATACTTTGTTGATTAAACAGCTTAACATGATTTAACCATAAACCTTTCTAAATTCTGAAAATAAAGAATTTTTCATTATCTATTGCTGTAGTGTGCTGTGTTTATGTTGTAAAACTTAAAAGCAGTATTTCTGATGATAATTATGTTTAAAATATTAATTAAAATTACAGTGAAGATACAACTGCTATATAATAGTATTTATAAATATTTCATAAAAATATAGAATAATAATTCCAATTTTCTATTATGTTTTAAGTAACATTTGTCAATTATTTAAATATATCTGTACATGAAACATGATTAGTTTTAAAAATGATCAATCAATCCATCATACTATAACTTTGTAGTCAATCTAATCAAATATTTTTCTGTTTAAATGGTAATATATAATTAAGATGCTTATCAGGAGAATTCAAACAAAATTAAATTTTTAAACAATCAAAACTTCTTAGTTTTTCTTCTAAGACACACAAAAAAATCTTTATATTTTAATGACACAGTTTTTTGGGATTATCAAAGAAAATCATATAAAGTACAATCAAATGAGAAATTTGTAAAACATTTCTTTGCCATTATTATAGTAATGCATTCTAATATCAATAGCTTGAGACAAATTATTTACTTTCAAATATATTGTCTAGTTTTTTGGGATTATCAAAGAAAATCATATAAAGTACAATCAAATGAGAAATTTGTAAACATTTCTTTGCCATTATTATAGTAATGCATTCTAATATCAATAGTTTGAGACAAATTATTTACTTTCAAATATATTGTCCGCCCACAAAAGCCATGCTTAGCTAAAGTGGATGAGTCCAAATGCAAAAGGGAGAGTATTTTATTAGATAAGAATTATTGAATTAATATTAAATTCTGTTAAATATACTATTTCCAATGTCAAAACTAATTATTTAGCATTCGACATTACAATAAACTTCCATTCAACTTCAGTTATCTTGCATTTGAAAACAGCCACACGCGAAGCTGTCATTGCTATTTTGTCACTGGACTTGTTCAGGTAGCACACGCATACTTGCATCGATGGTCACAGCTTAGCTGGACGGACAGTGACTAGTAGGGTTTGTGATAATGTAATTCCAATTTGATATAAAAATGAATTATTGATTCTATTTATAATTCAGCTTGAATATTTCTGTTAAATACTATTATTGTAAATTATCACCAAAATTTAGAATTTTTAATATTTTTTAACTAAACTAATAATATATTTTCAGAATTCATTTATCTATCCTCATTCATAATGCAATTACACTACATTTTTTCATGAAATTTACTTAGTGTGAAATTGCTACAAACTAATAAATTGGTAAAGCAAAATAAACCAGAAAACTTTTAATACAAATAAATTATTGAAAACAGATTCTATAGGAACAAAAAATTAGTTAAAGAAGAACTATTTAAAATTTCAATTATTATTTAACAATAGTCAATATGAAAACAGAAATTTATAAAACTGATCAAAATAACTTGACCACAAACTGCCAGAATAAGTTTCTTAAAAACATTTTTGTTAGATTTCATGAATATCTGAAAAGTTATTAACTATATAAAATATTTTATTACACAGTTTAAAAATTTAAATAAAAAAAATTTATTTTTGATTTCTTTGAAATATATTATTAATAGAACCTAACCTTGACAAATTAAATTTTTGATTTTAACAATTTTAAATGAAATAAATTCTATTCATGTTAATTTATTTATTCAAAGATGAAACTATCATTTTTAACTATCTATCTAAAGAAAAACTTGCCCTGTCTTGGGTTTGAACTGAGCTAATGTTCTGATGTTTTAATTGCAAGATCACCTAAAGCCATTTACACATTAGTTTTTTACATTATTCAAAAATAAGAATTAATTGTAGATATTGGACTGTAATATTAATAGTATTAATACAATATTTTCTGTTGGATTCAATGTTAAAATCAAAACAGCATTAATTTATTCATTCTTTGGAATATATCAATAAAGTCATCAAAAATCACAATAAGAAAAGCAAAAAACCTCACAATACTATTATTAAGTAAAGTGAAGGTAAAAAAAAATTTAAAGAGAAAAACAAGTGCCAGGTTGCTTTGCTAAAATTTTAAATTGAATATGTTTTATAATATATGCCAGATTCTAAATTCATTTTACTACATTAATTATGAAATTTTGTTATTTTAATTTTTTTCTATTTAAAAGTAAATAATATAATATGTATTAATACATTAAGAATAAAATTATTTTTTTAAGAATTCTTATACTTAAAAAATTCTATATCATTATGTAATAGTACATAGTGTAATGTGTTTTTACTTTAATGATATTTGACATTATGATTTTTTAATTACTGTAAAACCTGTCTAAGCTGGACACTGTAAAAGCCGGAATCCTGCTCAACATGGAAAATATTTTTATTTCCGAACAACTTCCATAAAAATATCAAAAGAAAATATCTGTATAGCATGGAAACTGGCTAACATGGAGACGGAAAGTATTTTAAAAATAAATTAACTGTCTTAGTGCTTGTGTATTTATTTAGTTATTTGTTGATAAGCAGGATAGAAAAAACTTTATATATTTAGTATTTTAAAATTTTACTGAATAAAATAACACCTCTATAAGAGGGAAAAATAATAATTTTTTTCTTAAATAAGTTTTCTTTTAGAATTAGAATGTGAAACTATATTCTGAAACTGAAAGTTAATTTAGTTGTAATAATTCAGCTACAATATTGCATATTATTTAACCAAATTGCCAATACAATACAATTATTATAGAAAATTAATGAATATTTGAATAATCTTAGAAAATTCTTCTTATTGGATTGGGATCAACTCTACAGCCTGGGCTAAATTTTGGCATTTATGAGACTAATATGCTGCAACTTGGCCATTAATTAGTTTCAATTTCATTTTCTATTCTTATCTGGGATATTTCGTTTTCATCATCACTTTTGTATTTTTGCTATTTTTCTTCAAATGACTGGACGAAAGATTAACACTATCATTACAATTGAAAATAGATCTCAACAAATGTAGCAAAAAGATTAAATTGAAACCTAAAGAACTGGCTATTAAATTCAAATGTGGAAAATCTCAAGTTTATGAAATTATAAAACATAAGGATAAAATAAAAGAATGGCTATCAGGTAAAAGGAATTTAAGTTTTAAACATACATTAAGAATAACAGGAAATGAAGGTCTAAATTGTATTCCCTATAACTGGTTTGTTGACGCAGGCTCAAGCAATCTTCCTATATCGGGTCCTATTTTACAAACTTCGACTCCAACTTCACCCAAATATCTCTGACTCTGCAACCCAGGATTGCAAAATCAGATGGCAAATGGTCCAACTCAGACTCCACCTTTTAAAAAAATCCGACTCTGACTCCCTAAAATTTGTAAGGTCCAAATCTGACTCCATCCGAAAACCTCGACTCTGAAGATAGCATCATCTATTATTTAATAATCAAACTTTAATATTTGATTAATTTCCAAAATATAAATTTGCCTTAGCCTTGAATCAAACCAGGAATATTGGGTTATTGTTCCAATGCTTTAACCAGTTAGACTATCAAAGAACTGGTAGATTTCATTTCAGGAAGTTTATATATAAATTAATTTGGCTGGTTTAAAATATATAGGCTAATCCAGCAATTTGGCACTGTATTTTATTTATATATTATCAAATATGTACTATTGCAATAATAATGTAGTGTAAATTCTTTGAATGTTGTTTTTTTTTTAATGCCAGAGTGAAACCTGGATAAGCTGGAAAACTGTCTACAATAGAAAAATTTTCTGGTCCCTTGCGATTCCATCTTAGATTTTACTGTATTGGAATTTTTAAAAAATGAATTAATTTCATTCTGAATATATAAACATATTATAGCATGAAATTATATAATATTGGTCTAAAAAAATAAAATGTTAAAAAATATTTTTCTTGACAGAAAATATTTTTTTACAGGAAAATGTATGGAATAATAAAATAAACTATTACTATAATTGCAAAACAATGTGCTATTACTATACTGTTAAGTTTGTTTTATTATTACTATTGCATTTCATACAGGTAGTCCTTGACTTATGACAAAGTTTGGTTTCAAAAATTTTGAACCTCACCTATCATAAGTTGGAAATGCTTAAAATTTATGGATTTTTCACAATTAAATTTTACTAGGACACTATATATTATCTTAACAAACATAAATAACACAAAACTATAAGAATTAGACACAAAAAAGGGCATTCTCCATATATCAGATCATTGTGTGCAGGAATCAAACCCATGTCAACTGTACTGATCAATAGCAGAATTTATCAATGACATTGCCATCCTAAATATGAATTTGGTTGTTAAGTTGAGAACTATCTGTATTTAAAAATGTAGGATTACTTAAAAATTAAATAAAATTATTTGCAAACTTTTATCATATAAATAATTCTGATTCAAAAAATTATGCAAATAAATTTTATTTAATTAGCCATAAATTAATTACATTTGAATATTTTCATTTTCAAATTATGGTTTTATTCATCAAAGATACAACATTTTATTCTATAATCATTAGTGTTTTCTTATTTTATGAAAATTTTTCAGTAGTCTTAGATTTCATTAAGCAAATTTATGGATTACAATTTTTCAAATATTGCATATAAATTATGAAGGTGATACATTAATTATCAAGTTGCCCGACTCTTCAGCAAATTAGCATATCAGAAGACTGTTGTGTCAATTAATATGTCAAAAAGGTTGTATGCAAATTAAATTAATAATATACAGCAGCATATAGAGCTTATGTCAGTCAACTATTCAACTAAGTCTAAAATCACAATTCTTTGAAGTTGCATATCTTTCTCTCTATGCAAAATTGTTACAATTAAAAGATTAGTTGAATATTCTTTCAGAGCTTAGCATACACAATTATTTTTGAAATTTTATAAGTTGAACTGAACTATATTCTTAGTCAATTTCATTTGAGTAAACTGGATATATATCATTATTCATTATAGTTGTCTTGGCTACGAGTTCAATATTCAAAATTCCACTTCATCCATGGTATTTTTCTTTAACATAACTTCTATTTAAAATAACAACTCCTGTTTAAAATATAATGAAGACTTAAATTTTTATGAATGCTCTCTTAAAAAATGTAAAGTACAATTAGAGCTATTAATAGCCATTATATCACCATTAACTCAAATTCATATTAGATTTTTTTTATTTTGTATTGCTGCTGCATTATCATTCCTATCAAATAAAATTATTAAAAAGATGTACGAAAATGATTGTATAAAAAAGAAAACATGTGTAATAATATTCATACATCTTTCAAATAACTTTATGCTAAAATAATAATGAAGCATCACAAAATACTAGATTTAAAACTGAATCAGAGTTAATAGATTTGTTTAGTGTTCAATAAAATTTATGAAAAAGATTAAAAGCCTAGAACAAGTTTGTGTTTACCTTATTTTTTTGATATGTTTCCATCTTTTCCATGAAATGAGTTTTTGATTATCCAAAAATAGGCTCAGTCCCATTTATTTCAAATAACCGAGACTCTACTGTATTATAAAATACTGTGATCACAATATCAAGTACTACTTACATTTATATTTATTAATTATTGAATATTTAATTATAGCAATTTATAATAAAAATAAGAAAGCTTTAAAAACTTACAATGTGAACCATCAGCTGATTGTGCTGAATTTTGAGGATTATGATATAAATTCTGCAGCAAAACAGTCTAAAAACAAAGATTGAAATTTTTTAATATATACAGAGAAAAATTTTTTATTTCAATTAATAAATATAATTTTTCTGAAAAGGAAATTATAATTCAATTTTTGTAATATAAAAAAAAATTTATAACTTCTATCAATATTATGCTCTTTAAATTATTTTAAAATTAAGAGTATAACTAAATATTTTGTATATAAAAATCAGAGAGATTAGTTTTATTAAGAAAAATTACAAATATTAATTTTCTGAATTATAAATTTGTATCTTTGGAAGCAACTTATTTGAACAGAAAATACTATATTTACCTGATATGAAGATAACTTCTAATTTAAGATGGTCTTTAAAATTTGGATTAATCTGAAAAACCTAGTGTACAAAACAGTACATGCTAAATATGATCTGATTTAGACTTCAAATTGATTTAAATACTTATTAATCTTTTCAATTTGTAGTATTTTTGAAAAGGAATTTTTTATTTCAAACTCAAAAAATTTCTCAAATATAGTGGAGCCATGATATAACATACTTCACTATAATGAGAATTTAGATATAATTTAGATATATATCCCCAAAAGTTTTAAAGTAATTTCATATGTATGTTAATATAATCTTTTTTGTATGTTCTTTTCTTTTTAATAATAAAACGAGTAAAATTATAACATATTTTCATATATAAAATACTGTAATGACTTAATTAACTGGCTTGACATTTTCATAACTGTTTCAGTAAATTTGTTCATTTTATTTAAAAAATCTTTATATTCATTAATTTTCTTCTTTTTGAATAAAATTTTATTTTTTATGTATTTGAGCTCATCCAACTAAACTGGAATTAGTCATTTTTATCATTTTTATGAATCAACAATCTTCATTTTTACTATTTCAGTTATCTGTTTTTCTAATTTTTAACAAACAGAATAAGTTGGGAGTTTACACTGTCAATGAGTTATTTATGATTAAGAATCAGCTTGCTATTGTCTTCTTTCTCTGTTGTTGAAATATCCTAGTCTATTTTCATATTAAGTAATTTGCTTTGATTTCACTTCAAATCAATATTAACACAGAAAAGTAGTCCTACAATGGTAATTTTAGAATAATAAACAATGAATATTGAGTTCTTCAAGATGGTAAAATTTCCCAAATTTGATCCCGGATCCTCCAAGATGATAATTCAGAATTGTACCTGGACTCCAAGATGTAAAGATCATCTGGAATTGAACCTAAATACCCTAGGTGGTAAGCAATTGCTTTACTAGACAGTCGAATAAATCAAAAAATTATTTCTATCAATATGCTATGAAAATAGCCAAATTAGAAATACTATAAGGAAAATCTGAAAGATCAGATTATCTTAAATCAAATGATTGTAAGCAGGGGACCAACTTAATTGTTAATGTAAATAATAAATATTCATATGTTTATGTTTATTTCAATTTCTAGATAATTTGTTCCCATCTTTTTCTCTTGTTTTCAATAATAAATATTATTAAAGGTGACCTTAAATTAAATGTAGTTTAAGTGCTATTTTTGGCATACTGATATAATAAATTCTAAAGCAGTGTTTTTCAATCTTTTATCATCTTATGGCACACTTGAACCTATAGTTAATCTTCTGCGGCACACTTGACCTATAATTAAACTTCTGTGGCACACTTAAATTATGATGATAAAAAAAAGCTTGCTTCTGTACATATAATTTTTACTATATTATATATACATTTATTATAACAACGATATACTTGTATAAGCAATTTAAAGAGGGTTTAATTTTGATATATACACTTATTGTGCATTCGACTTTTCGAAAATAATTTAATTAATGATCTTTAAAAATTTTCGCAGCATACCTAAGATCCTCTCTTGGCACACCGATTGAAAAACACTGTTCTAAAGTATATACAGAAAAATAAATTTTTAATTAGAAACTATTTTATACTTTTGAAATATAATTTTTGCTATATCCAACTAAAAAGTTTTATTGGGGCTAATAATATAAAAGAAATATCATTAAAAACATCAATTTTGGTTTTTAAAATCATTCAGCATCTGTTTTCCTTTTAGTTCTTATCATTTGTAAATTCTGGGAACTAATTTAAAATGTCCTATGTATGCAAATATTTTGTATAAAATTATTATATTAGATTGAATATAAGTCAGTTATAAAAGAAAAATCAACAACAAAAAGTAGAAATTGCCTTATGTTTTAAATTGATAAAAGTTGAATTATCACATGATTATTTGTTAGCTGAAACTAGAACATTATATTTTTAAGTATAATGTAGATTTAAAATACATTTTTAATTCAATCATTTTGAATTTTATATAAAGAAATTATAAATTTTAAATTGCAATTAACATTTATAAAAATGATTTTATCAGTGTTTTAAGCATATTATAATGAAAGAACAGTGGACAATAACATGTACTTTGTAAAAAACATGCAGCATAAAATTTTGTTTTTTTATTAAATGTCAAAATAACTTTTAGATTAAATGCCATTTCATATTTTTCTTCATATAATATGCAATGTTATTTTTTAGTAAGTTTCACCTAGACAGTTATGCTAATATCTTTTAAAAATATAATGCACTAATGGCTTACCTTCAATATCAGGAACACCAGATTTGATGCAGATACAATTCCTGATAGTTCTAATCAATCAGAAAATACTCAATGATAGTATTTTCTGATCAGGGTTATTACAGATTTACATTTCTAGTTAAGTGATATAGGTTCCTATTTTATCAATTGAAATTTTCTTTGCACATTTTTATTTTGTATCTTTTTTAATTGCATGTTTGAATAATATTTCTGAGAAAATTTGAAATATCAGAAAATTTTTTCTACATGAACATTTTCTATCAACTGCATCTTTCGACAAAAATTTTATTGGGAAAACTATGTAATGAGGAAAACTAAGTATGTCAACATTCTTTCACAATATGTCAATATAAATTATTTCCGAAGAGAATTTTTGGAATTTTATATATCAAAAATGCAAAAAATTAAAATGCATTTTTATTAATTTTATTCACTTTAAATTTAAAAATAAACATGGAAAAAACATATTTTACATTAAATAAAATTAAATCAAGCAATAAAAAAATATTTGATTCTGATTTAAAATAGCCTTAAATATGACATGTGGATATATCATGATAAATATCTCTTCTCCTATAACTACATTCTAATAAATCTCTGGAAGTGGCAAATGTTGAAATTGCTTAAGTTTGCAATGAGTGTACATTTGGACACCATTCAGATAAATTAAGTTCTTATTTTTCATTAAAGTTTGAATAAGGAAATATTTAATTTTTAATTAAATCAGTAAATTTTATCAATGTAAAAATTGGATTAAGAAATTTAAGGTATTTTCTTTGATATTTTTAGAAAGTACACATTATGTTGTTGACATTTGTGATTAAAATTTCAATTTGTATATTTTACATATTTAATAATTTAAATAACTTCTGCAAGTATAGTATGAATATCAGTGGATGTTATCATCATCACAATAGGTCATACTGCTTACCTAATCTTGAATAATATTCATATGCAGTATGCAATGAAAAATTTATGATTTAATAACTAAGTTACTAAACCATAAAAAAAAAAAAAAGCTTTTATAGTTCTCTTTTGTAGTTAACTGTTATTTTCTGAATAAAATTTTAAAATTGTTTCATTAAAATAACATTTTCAAATTTTGTAAATTATATTTAATAATGTATATTAATAATTATTCTGTACAATATTTACCTGACTGAAAGTGGGTTTGTTGTGAATACGAGAACATCTGTCTCCATGACGACATGCTCCAATCTTAAAATAAAAGGAACAATTAACCCTGAAAAGAAAATTAAAAAAAATCAATACTCTTACCTATTCAATTTCTTTTTCATGCCTGCAGATGATGAGCCTTAAGAATATATTTTTAATCAATATTGGCATTTAATATGATTAAAATGCAAAAGTAAATTTAAAAATTACAGTTTAAAACAGGATTGTGGAATCAGAGTCAGAAATTTCATGTGGAATCAATAAAAATGTGCCAATGCTAATTCAAAGTAAATATAGGTAGTCCTTAACTTGTAACCACTCATATTTACCATAGTGATGTCATCAACAAATTCCATGATTGATCAATACAATTAAAAAGGGAAATCTCTGAGCAATGATCTGGTATACACAAAGGATACTTTTTATGTCTGGTTCTTGTATTTTTGTGTTTATTAAATTTATTATAATAAAGTAGAATGTAATAATAAATGTTGGTAGTGGGTAATCCATGAATTTTGGACATTTCCAACCACTTTGACTTATTATTTATGATAGTGAGGTTCTATTTGAACCCACCATCATAAGTCAAGGACTGCCTGGATAAGTAGTTTTTAAGTTACATAAATTATAAATCGAAGTGTAAGAAATTAGAAACATCCAAAATCTATGGATAGCCCACTACCAATGCTCATTATTACACTACATATTATCATAATAAACTTAACTAACACAAAAAAATCAAGAGTGACACACAAAATAGGATGATTTCCATATATCAGACCATTGCATATGAATTCATAGGTATATGAATTACATTGAACAATGATAGAATTTATTGATTAGATTATCATTGTAAACACAAGAAGTCATAAATCAAGAACTAACTATATAATAATTATGTACATAATTTATAAATTTTAATATTCTAATGTTAGAATTAAAAATATAAAATAAATTTTCGTAGCGAGCGATTCCTGACATGATAAATGCATCAGAATTGGCTCCATGCCAAAAATCAGAGTGTTCGGTTTCAAGGAAAAAAAACGGTAAATTGATTTAAAATAGGTAAAAATTGTACCTCCCACGTGCTCGACGCAATGTTTCAGCAGCATTGCGTGCCACGTGGTCCCGTTAGTACTATTAACTTTCGTTTTCGATTTCTGATCATTCATTAATTAGAATTTGCCCCCCATTGACATGTGATTAAACTTGCGATCGCAGTTGTATTGTATTAAAAATTCTCAAATTTAACTTTCTAATGAATGAATGATCAAAAAGTTTATAGTCGGATGTACGAACTGGGCCATGTGAATATGATGCTCAAATATGGCGTCGATGGCCGATAGACTTCAGATAGATCGTATTTTTTTTAGTACAACCGCTTTCTATAATCTTAGAGGGGCCACCTATGTATATTGCAATACAGATGAGTGGAATTATTTTTCTTCTTAGCAATTTAATCTTCTATATTATAATTAGTCAAACGTGGCTGGCTGGAGTCCCTTTTTCGGACGAACCACTGTACCGATTTCTATAAATAGGATATCGTTAGAAAGGTATAATTTTCGGATGTCTGCGACAACAGATCTTTTTTTTTTTTGGCATTTTTTTAGGGCCCTAGGGGCCGAATTTTTATTTTATGACAATAAATATCAATAGATGGCGCTAAGTGTCAAAAAGGGGGCAACAGATAACTTACCTGCATTACTGTTATTGGATTTTTACAGAATTACTTAGCTAAAAGAATTATTACTGATTATGATACAGGATACTGTTTAGCTAACCTTTTCATTGGATGTTTTATTTTAAAGGAAATTTTATGTTGAATTTGCAGTTAAGCCTGTTCTACATCCATAATTACGATGGTGATATATTACATATCTCAAATGAAATTTGCTTATATTTTATCACACAAAGAAATTATAACCATTCATCAAGCTGTAAACTACCCCTTCACGGGGGTGCAGCCCCACCCCACGGGGACCCCGGTGCCGTGGGGAGATAAAACTGGGTGCAGCCCACCGAAGAGATGAAACCGAGCCCCAAGGTCCAGGGCCCGTTGGGGGTGGGCCCCCACCCGACGGGGGCCTCTTGATCCCTGGTGGTGCAGCCCCACCCCACGGGGCCCCCGTGGGGTTTCATATCCTTACGGGCTGTGGGCCCACCGGGGAGATGAAACCCAATGGGTCCGACGGGCCTGGGGCCCATTGAAGGGTGGGGGCCCCGAGGGCCCACCGGTGTAGTAGGGCTGTCAGGGGCATGGCGCACCAATGGGTCCGACGGGCCTGGGGCCCATTGAAGGGTGGGGGCCCCGCGGGCCCACCCGTGTAGTAGGGCTGTCAGGGGCATGGCGCCCGTGAGGTGCAATCTCCATGGGCCCCCCGTGCAATTACTACACATTTGAACTAATGCTTAATAAAATATATAGTAAATAAATTTGCAAGATAAGCTATTATTACACAATATGCTGTTATACTGAATAAAGTATTATAAGATTAGATCACAACAGTATATTTCCGCTCATTTATATGAGTGGGTAATTTCTAGTATACTAAAAATTTGTGACTTAATTAATGAACAAATTATCAGATTATTGTATATATAATTGAAAGCATATGATTACAAATTATATTTTTAATTTCTTATTAATTTTGATGATCAAACTTCTAAAATATGATAAACGAATCAGAATGTATATCATATCTGAGGAATATATCATATCTATGACACAACACTGCTATTTATTATATTTGTAACTTTATAACCATTTAAAATGAAAATTACTTGACTCTTTCTTAGATACTAATTTTATTCATTATATTCAGGAAGTTGTTTGTTATACAAGAAATTTATCTATGCAAACCTAAATAAACAAAACTTGGGAGTCAGTATTTGGTTGTCATAATTGTAAATCTCAATATCTCCTATGCATTATAATCAAATTTTATTGTGTGAATTTCAATATGTATAATTGAGTACCATATATATTCATGTAATATTGGGTCTGGGAAAAAGTTTGTGGCATTTTTGGAGTAAAATTCAACTGGTTTCCTTATAGTGTGAAATAGAATTTATTTACACCAAATATGCTCCATTATTATTGACAATGTTTTGCCATCTGTCGGGTAGAGCCATGATGCCATCGGTGAAGAACTTCTGTGATTTCTGGTTGAAAAACTGAATCAAGTGGTTTTCACGGGCCTCTTTTGAAAACAGCCTAATTCCATTGAGAGAGTTCTGCCGAGATCAGAACAAGTATAGTCCGAGGGACTATACGGTGGATGCATCATAACTTCCCAAACAAGCTTGTGCAATTTTTGACAGGTCATCAGAGACGTGTGTGGTCGGGTATTGTCATGATGGAAGACAACACCTTTCCTATTATTCAATTCGGGTCGTTTTCTTTCAATTGCCTGGCGTAATCTCTAGTTGTTCACAGTAGAGTTGAGAATTAATTGTCTGACCAATGGAAAGTAGCTCATGGTGGACGATTCTCTTCCAGTCCCACCACACACACAGCAGCACCTTGTTTGGCATCAATCCTGGCTTCACGACAGCTTGTGACGGCTCCCCCATCCATTATCCATGATCTTTTACGCTTACGATTGTCATACATGATCCATTTTTCATCTTCGGTTATGACACATTTCAGAAATGGCTCGAGTTCATTGCGTTTCAGCAGTGCATCACAGATGTTAATTTGGTCTAGCATGTTTTGTGCGCTCAACTCATGCGGAATCCAGACATTGAGCTTCTTTTTGTAGCCAGCTTTGTGTAAATAGTTCAAAACAGTTTTGTGGTCAATGCCCAGCTCCATACCAATATCGACACTGCTGATGTACTTATCTTGCTGGACTTTTGCAAGAATTTCAACAGCTTTTTCAGTGATTGGATAACCAGAGCGTGACTCATCTTTCACATCAAAATTACCAGCACCAAAGCGAGCGAACCATTTTTGCACACAAGATTTTGATACTGTACCTTCACCGTACACAGCACAAATTTTTTCACAAGACTGAGCAGCATTCTTCCCTTTGTCATAATAATATTGCAAAATATAGTGCAATTTTTCCTTATTTTTCTCCATTGTCAAATGCACACAACTTTCCACCCACTACACCACATTCGATGTTTATACACTCAAAGTAACGCTCGAAGAATCACCTTTCCAATGAGCGTTTAGTGGTGTCACTGCAATCTGTGTTTCCTGAGTTATTTGCCCTTGATGCCCTCTATCAGGAAAAACACCACGAACTTTTTCCCAGACCCAATATAATGCTTATTTATACATTATTTTATTTAATATGTATAGTATTATATTAACCAGTCTACGTATTGGCTAGTATCAACTAAAAAAATCTCTGGCTTTGAACATGATGATTCATATGGTATTGATGAAATATCTTATGGCAGTGTTTTCCAAACTGTGGGGCGCACAAGAATTAACAAAAACATCATTTTTGAGACAAACAAGCAAAAAAATTCAAATTAGTGTAGAAAAAACATGAATCAGCAAAAGGTTATAAATACAATACATATATCCATGAATTCAGAAACTTTCTGCTGTAGCTGTTTTAAAACAAAATATCGATCTCATTTAGTAATTGAAAAAGAATTGCAAATAGTGATATCTTCCGTGACACCCAATTTGAGAGAATTTGTGCCAAAAAACAAGCCCACAATGCCATAGTGTCATAATAATGTTATCAAACTTTCTGTGTTATCACAGGCCTTGTGCAGGCTTGTTGTAGTCTTCCTTCTCCACTTGTCTATGAAGTTATCCAGCTCCCTTTCCTCCTTGGTCATCTTGTAATTAAAAATATTTTCCAGTGCTAAAATGTTTTATATATAATTAATCAAATATATATTATTATATACAGGATGTTATATTAAATATGTATTCTATTTTTCGTTTTTTTGTAAGATTTATTTAATTGTATTAAAAATTATTATACCATAATAAATATGTATTTTTTTACATATTTATTTAAATAAGAACTTTATACAAAATATGGTATATTGTTTTTTATGAAAAAAGGGGGTGCAGACACAAAGTTTGAAAACCACTGTCTTTTGATATTATCAACCATTTTAAGTTAGACCATTATTAATATATATTGAGTTTTTATGAAGTAATAAGAGATTTAAAAATTGAGGAGTTAATAGATTTGTATGCAGATTTCATCAGGTTTAGTTTAAGGCAATTTTTATCATATTAAGAAAAATTGTATTTTTGCTCAAAAATAAAAATATGATTTAGAAAGTAAATTATATTTTATTTTTTGAAAATTTGAAATAAAGTATGTCAGATGATGAATCAGCAATAGCTTTCTCATTGTTAAGAAAGGAATACAGTATTATATATAAAACATTCTAGAGCAGGAAAAAATTTTTAATTACAGTACAATCTCGGTTAACTGATGTTCCTTATTATCCAAGATGAATTGTGAATTTTTTCAGTTATCTGAGGTAATGTAAATAAAGGGCAGCTTAGATAATCAAAATTTGGATAACACAGAAAGTTTGATAAATTATTATTAAATAAACTGGATTTGAATACATTAACACCATGATATTACAGTATTTTCAAGTTAAACATACTTTTTGAATATAACAGCTTTTATTATATAATTTAAAAGTGAACAGTTACTCGAAAAAATTCAACACAATTCATCTTGGATAATAAGGAACATCAGTTAACCGAGATTGTACTGTAATTAAAAATTTTTTCCTGCTCTAGAATGTTTTATATATAATTAATGAAATATATATTATTATGTTCGGAGTGATTCAAAACTCCTAGCTCAAACTTTAAGGGATGATAAAACACATTAAACAAGCATTTTACATCATACAATGCATTGTCATAACGGAAGCAGTAGAGCAGGGATTCCCAAAGTGCGGCCCATGGGCCAAATGCAGCTCTCAGACCCTAGAAATGCAGCCCGCAATGTCAGATCATCCACCATCTTGAATTCATAGAGATAATTTACATTTTTACAAAAAAATAAATAAATAAATTTTATCATATAATTAAAAATTGTTCAGTTAAAAAAATACATGTATAAGTGTTTCCAAACATGTTTTCATTATTTGGAAGCAGTTATATGATATATGCGAAAAACTTTCTCAATCACGAGTATTAAGTCCAAATTGAGACCAAAATTAACTGATGGACATTTAAAAGCGGTATTAAGAATACATTCAACCGACTTACAAGTTAGAACCAAGGTCAATGATATTATTAAAAGAAAGCAACTGCATAAGTCATACGCTTCAGATTGATGAATTTATTTTCTTTTTTTATTTGAATTATTTAGTTATTTTTTAAATGCAAATTAAACATTTATTATTATTTTCTTTTTAATTATTTTTGAAATGTATTATTTTAAACGGTTAATAAGTAATTATTGTCATAAATAAAGAACGATTATGCTATAAAATTAATATGTTTCCCTTGTGTCTAACTTTTTATCGATTTGAACATTTTTTTTCCGTAACACTTTTTTTGGCCCACCAAATATTTTGGAATTTACACTTTGGCCCATCTAGGCAAAACTTTGGAAACCCCTGCACTAGAGGATGCTTTCCAGACATGAGAGACTAATCTATCATGTTTGGACTTTTTCCTAGAGGGCTCATATGAAAAGCCTCATTTATAACAGCCCCATTGATTATGATGATTGACCTTGTTGCTAGGATTTCCATTGCCACCGTATGAGAAATACCTAGTATTTTCGCCAATGTATGCCAATCACTAAATCGAAGTTGTGAAGCCTGCATTTGTTTTGACGGTCGCTCTTTTGAGCAGTTTCTGTAATTTTGTCAATAAAATTCTGTAATTTCTTCAGTAGCATTCTGTAATTTTTTCAATAAAATTATACTCTACAATTTGTTCAATAAAATTTGTTAAGTGTTTTCTTCAATTTTTTCATACCTCCTCTGTCATTCTTGTGTTTAATCATTTCATGCCAGAGTAACAACTAAGCCCTATCTCTCTGTCCACTATAACTTGGCAGTAAGTGTAAACAAAAGTTATCATATTCATCCGCGACCGATACCTATGATTGGCTTGTGAGAAATACGCTTCACAAAACAGAATCTCGTTCAACTTCCGTAATTACCGTCATCAAATTTGAAATATATCCTATCTTTGAGAAAAAATATTATATTATTACAATTTTTTCGATGCTATTGCTCTCAACTTACTACATCTGCAAAGTATTCAAAATTTAATAATAAAACACTGTTATTATAATAGACTATATTGCGGAATATCATTAGTGCAAATAGGACACCAACCAATCCCGTTTACTTTAGCCACCTCTGTTTGTTTACACTTACTGCCAAGTTAGAGTGGACAGAGTATAGCACTTCACTATTTGAGTTAGACAATGCATTATATGATGAAAATCGCTTGTTTAAAGTGATTTTCATCATACTATTACCCTTTAAAGTTTGGCACAAGAGTTTTGAATAATATAATATGTATATATGTGTATATACATACACATATATACATATTATATTAACATATTTAAATATAATAGAGATAGATTATCTGCATCCTTAAAGTATAAATAACTTAGATAAAGCATCAAGAATATTCTGATCAACAATTATATGAATAAAAATATAAACACAGAAATTTTAAATAATTTAACTGGAAATATTTAATCATCATCATCATCTATCATGCATATGATCCAAATATGTAAAAGAACATTACAATTGTAGATGATTCAACATAAAAATGCATTTTATACCTAATCATAAATCAATATTTACTAATACTACATTTCCATGGGACAGTTAATCACAGTTAACTGGCGTTAGTTGATCAGAATTATTTTTCTCCGTGATAAAAGTGGTGATTACACATGCTGACAATTAAGCAGGTTATGATGTATTGCCACTGATTCTGTTTCTGGTAGGATCTTTTGTTAATAACGGACGATTGAAATGTTTGCATCGAGGCTGATTCAATATGTCATTATTAAGAAACAAAACGGAGCGTTTGATCGAATATTTACTATTAAATGCACTAAATGTTCATTTACTGGAGAAAATATTGAAATATCCGTCTCTTATTTTAATCCTTTTAAGGAGTGTTTCGCTTATCTTTTCGTAGACGGTAGAATTATATTTTTGTGATCGAAGGTCATTTATGTATTCTTTCCAAACATCGCAAAGCGATATAATTTCCTTACCAGACAAATTATTATTATGTGTTTTACAATTTCGACATAGCAGAGTGATCCACCATTTTAAACCTGTTTTCTTCCTGATGTAGCGGACCATGGAGAGAGCTTGTGAAGTCAATAACTAAGTAGAAAGGCAATTAAGCAAGTTCTGGAAACTTGGTTAAGTTAATCACATTGTTTGCAGTTTAATCATGATCAGTAAATCAGGTTCGCATTTACACATATAAACTTAATCTCAATCAAGCATTTAATCATAATCAACTGTCCCGTGGAAACGTAGCATAAGGGGATTTACGTGATCCAAATAATCCTATCTAGCCAAACTTTCCCCTAGCAGTTTATGTTTTGAAATTACTGCCAAATTAATAATTATTTTTAATTTATGCTATGGTGCCACCATCAGATTCAACAGATTATTATTAATCCAACAGATTGTGGCACCATAGCATAAATTAAAAATAATAATTAATTTGGCAGTTTTTCAAAAAATAAACCACTAGGGGAAAGTTTGGCTAGAGGATTATATGCATTTTATATATATGTTATGATAAAAGTGATTAATTGTGATTATGCATAATAACCAATCATCTTGGTAAGTTTGATAAATTTCACTAAATTTCTCACTTTTACTAGCAATTTTACCTAATTCCCAAATGAAGTTAGTAAATTTGATAAATATGCCAGAATTTCTCACTTTTATCGGCTATTATGTATAATTCCCAAATGAATTTGGTAAGTTTGATACCACTGAATACATTACTTTTAAAGTGATTTTTGCTTAATTTCCAACTAGTTTGTAAATTTGATAAATATTGTGAAATTTCACATCTTTTTGTTGTTTTAATTAATAATTTAATTATAGGGTTACTGTTGTTTCACTTTTATAAGAGCCTCGTAGCACTCATTCAGTTTTAACTTCGACTATCTCTAACTGTTTCAGTACATTTTCGATGTCTTCCTCACTTCCTGGCCAAATCAGCAATTCAAAGATGATGCTTTCCAGAGTTTTCTCAAGAATACCAGTCTGGATATATGCTTCTACGTTTAGAGGCAAATCGATAGTTTGGATATGATTTTTGTGATAAGTTGTTGCAATACCATCCCAAGTCATTACATAGAGAATTATCTTTACTTGGCATTTATAAATCATGCTCAATTCATTTGCCATTAATTTATATTTCTGCATTTTTTCACTTTTAATTGTTGTTAACATATCTGGATTTGTGATTCCGATCTCAATAAGCCATATAATCTTTTTTTTTTTGTCATATACAAAAATATCGGGGCTATCATAATCAAGTTTTATAGATGTCTTTACCTGAGTGTCAAAATTTTTTGACACTCAGGTAAAGACATCTATAAAACTTTGCATCTTCATTTATGATTATTTCTGGAACCGAGTGAGATCTTATTTACTTTTACTGTAACATGTGTATATACAGGGTGCGCCAGCTAAATCTGGACAAATTTCAAATTGAAATTTGTCATATACAAAAATATCGGGGCTATCATAATCAAGTTTTATAGATGTCTTTACCTGAATGTCAAATCTAATTTTTTGCATCTTCATTTATGATTATTTCTGGAACCGAGTGAGATCTTATTTACTTTTACTGTAACATGTGTATATACAGGGTGCGCCAGCTAAATCTGGACAAATTTCAAATTGAAATTCCCGCCATATTTGACGTCAGCGCTACGATGCTGCTGACGTTTTAGTAAGCCAGACAGACGATATGTTTGAGGATAAGTACAAAATAGCTGATCAGTTAAGATCGAGTGCAGAATATAATCGGAAAGCAGCGAAAATCAAAGGCCTTTGCGCTGGACGTTCACCTTCCGAAATAATTCGGTTCTTTAACTATCCAAGATCGACAGTTTATGATGTTGCTGCTAGATATGCGGCTTCAGAGAAGTCTGAAGAAGGTTCTGCCAACCCGGCAAGAAAGAGCCATTCCAGGGGAAGATCGTCAAGGACACCGGAAGTTGTCCAAAGAGCTCAAGAGCTCATCTCAGAGGA
>AYEL01075232.1:0-23036 GCA_000484575.1 Olivierus martensii | reverse complement strand
CGAGGCAGTAATTGAGGCAGAAGGGAATTACATCGAGTAATTTTAATCTAAAGGGATCCAAAATTAATGTGCAAATGATAATTTTGATAATTTTATTCTTTTTGTTAAATAAAATTTTGTTTAATTAAATTGTTTATTTTGTCCGGATTTAGCTGGCGCATCCTGTATATATAACTATAATAAATATTTCAATAATAATAATCAATAGAAACTAAAATTTTCTATAGATAATAATCTGACAACTTTAAGTTAATAGCATAAATAATTTAATAGCAAATATAAAGAAAGTATGTAACATTTAACATGCTAGCACAATATATTTCAAGATGGCAGAACTTTCATCAAAAAAACTCAACAACAAATCAGACAATTTCAAAAATTCTAATAAAAATTTTACTAACAGGTTTAATCAATTACTTACAATTATTAAAAATAAGTGTAGACCAGACAAATTTTATATATAAAACTATTTGTATGCAACGTATAAAAAACTTTTAGAGTAAAATAATATACAAACGATCAAAAGAAACATTTAATCTAGTTATCATAAACAAAATAATTATATATAGCAGGGCTTACTTTTTTTTTTTTTTATAAAATATTGAAAAATTATACGAATATTTTAAATACAGTACAAATCTAAAGATATCCAATTTGGTCTACAGTTGATATCTGTTATATATTTATAGATATCAATAAGCAGTAATGTTAATATGATATAATCGTTAGAATCAAATGATGCAAATTTTATGCGGTGGCCATGGCATCCAAATTTTCGATAATTAATTAAGTCTAAAGAAAACCTTTATTGAATTTTATAATTACAAATGATCTTCGATCGAATTAAAATTATGGAAATGAATTTTATTCAAATGTTATTTATTAATATACATAATGGAATTAACTTGCACCCAAGTTGTAGCAACATGTTGCTACAATTCGGATGTAAGTTAAATCCAATTACGATTATAAAATATTGGTTTTAAGTGGGCTACTTCGTTAAGAATAGAAGTCGATAGATAATTTAAATTGAAAAGTTTCGTTCCGAGAAAATGAATCTTGAATATGGGGTAAATCATTGTATATGAAGTGGCATAAAGTGAAGTAATATGAAGTGGCATATATAATCAAGGAATTTATTAATGAAAGGTTATAATACATTCGCAAACAAATAATTCTCCAAAATATGCCTATTTGATATAAAATAAGCCATAACTTTATACGGATGACGCATAAAGTTATGATTTTACTTGTGAGAACCACTCTGAATGCTCGCATGGAGACTTTTATTCTCTCGCTAAATAAACCGAAGATAGAATAGGCAGAGGAAAAAAGGGGTAGATTATTTTTCGACGATAGGTAATTAAATCGATACAGAAAGCAAGGTAACGGAACAAGGTTATTTTGTATGATGTTTAGAGAGAGAGGAGAAAGTCGAAGAATCGAATTGTTTGGCTTCGGACAAACGACAAGTGTTAAACAGAGAGATAGTCTTTCGAAAATGTAGGAGAAAGTCGAAGAATCGAATTGTTTGGCTTCGGACAAACGACAAGTGTTAAACAGAGAGATAGTTAGTCTTTCGAAAATGTAGGAGAAAAAAAAAAGGAAACAGTGTTCCTTCCGTTGGTGCCGTACGCGAGGACGAAGGAACGAAGATAGTATTCGTCCTAAGAAGAAACATGGATGAAAGAAAGAAGATAGAAGAATAAATAACTTTCTCTCCGAGGTATGTCCACACAGCCCAGAATCGAATAGCTCTCCTGTTCAACAGTTAAAATCGAAACACTCTTCTTATTTTGTATACTGTATATAGCTCATTTACTTCTAGAACTAATAATATTAATTGTATGTAGCCTTTTCTTGCATCATATTTTTATTTTCTTGCTATTTTAATAAATATATTAATTTTGTTTATTATCTTGCATCCCTGAATCACTTACAACTCAACCTTACGCCAATATTTCGAACCACATTTCGGCCATAAGTTGATCCTCACATATTTAACTTTACTTAATTCTACTTACTTAATAAATAATACTTTTAATAAACTTTAAGAAAAAGTTTATTTTATAAGCTGTATTCCAAATGCTTTTTTTTTTTTTTTTTTTTTTTTTTTTTTTTTTTTTTTTTTTTTTTTTTTTTTTTTTTTTTTTTTTTTTTTTTTTGAATTTTTCCCCTGTTTGTCGCAACTCATTTTATTTCGCAACCTACTAAAGAATCGCGACCAGCAGTTTGAAAAACTCTCTACTAGAAGGTTAAGTCTATCGAAAATGATCGATAATGATTCAATATTATCAGTTCAGTAAAAGTGATGATATTATTCACTTTTTTGGCGAATATCTCGGATAAATATTATCCAAACTGAATGAAATATTATACATAATATCGGGATCCTACAGCTAATTAATTCTATTGAAAATGATCGATATTCCATCTTATATGGCAGGACGTTTGTTTGTCTAAACAATGTGTTATATAAATATTATCCAATTTAAATGAGATTCGCAAGATCATCCGCTTATTATGCTGTAATAACTGATCTATTTTGATCAATTTTAGCATACTTATTCTCTAGCTGATCCAAATAATATATGGGAATTTTATTGAAATTGGATATTTACTGGCAACGTTGTGATAAAGTTGTAAAAATAACGTTGTATATAATCAAATATCGATCACTTTCAGTGGCATTGATAACTAGAGGATTCAATGTTATATTTATATATATATTTCATTCAGATTGGATAATATTTATCCGAGATATTGCTCCAAATTAAGTAAATACCTTCTCTCAGTTATTACTTCCGATATCGATCATTTCAATAAATCTGAAATTGATCATTTTGAATTTTCAATAACAATAACAAAAAAAAAAAACTATAAAATAAATAATGGAAAGGATCACCTGATTCATCGATCTTTGACTGACTTGTTTTTTTTTTAAATTATTTATAGGTTTATTGAAAATTTCAGCACTGCCGGATAGAAATAAAACACAATATGAGATTCATTTTTTCGTAAACACTTCTACAAATCTCATTAACTCTAGAAATTTGGTTCAACTTTTTGAACCTAATTAAAAATATCTTGTTTAAAAATAAGTTATTCTAATTCTTAGTTCTTATAAAATCTTTTTAAGTCTGAAAATTTCAGTCTAGTATCTAAAATTTTTTTTCAAATTGTTGAAAAAAAAATTTCAACTGATTTTGTTCAATTTTGGTTGCTTCTTATGTTGGTTAATATTTTCTAAAGATTTTGTTCAACAAAAAATTTTTATGAAGAATATTTTTAATAATATGTTAGAAATTAGTCGGCAGAAAGTCTTCCTCAGAAAAGCTATTTTATTCTAAAAATTTAATGATATCTAATTAAAAATAGTAAACTACCAAAAACATAGAATATTTGCTACTTTTTATAAAAGCTATTTAGTTGAAAATTTAAGAAAATAAAGTAATAATATCGACCAAATAACTTCGTTTAAATTGTAGAAAATATATTAATTTTATACCATTGTAATTTGGTTTATTTTTTACGTATTAGATATTTTGATTAATGTATAGAATTTATTGTAATGTGTGTGATTTTACGTTTCAGTTCACGCCATTCAGTTTTACGTTTAAGTTCATGCCGTTCACTTTTACGTTTCAGTTCATGCCGTTCACTTTTACATTTCAGTTCATGCCATTCAGTTTTACGTTTCAGTTCATGCCGTTCACTTTTACGTTTCAGTTCATGCCATTCAGTTTTACGTTTCAGTTCATGCTGTTCATTCCGTTTGTGTTTTGCTAACTGAAACAAACTACTCTAACAGAAAAAATATCGATCTCGAATTTAGTGATTAGTGAAAATTAATCTATAAATTATTTCATCTAATAATGCTTTAAATCCTTAGCCTTATCAGTTCTGTAAAAAGTATATGATAATTCTTAGTTCTTATAAAATCTTTTTAAGTCTGAAAATTTCAGTCTAGTATCTAAAATAAGTAGTTTGGTATCCTTTCAACGTGAATTTTTTTTCAAATTGTTGTAAGCGGTAGCCAAAATGGAAATTCTGGTAGCAATTGGCTACCGGGTTTGTCGAGCCCTGTATAGTGAAAACTGATGTGACGATCACAATTTTATGGGAACCAAACTTTTTCCCATAGAAATAATGCTATTTGACCCTCGATAAGACGACCACAACCATCATTTTTATAGACCAAACAAAGTGAAACAGTCTAGGACAACCATAATTTTTTAAGTGTATTGCTATTGTTTATTTTATCTTTCGTTAAAATTGTCAAATCAATAATTTTCTTGTAAGTCCAGGTAAATGAATTAATTTGGATCAATGGAAATCAAACAGTGAGCCATGGTTTAGACTATATAAGAGAATAGATCACCAAATAACTTATTATAGAAAAGCAGCTCATCTAGTAAAAAAGGTTGAACACCACTGGTCTATGACTAAAACTTCATTCCATTATATATCTTTTTTTTTTTTTATTATATTGATTGATTGTTCAAATATTGTTTCTTCTCTGTTAACTCAGATGATATATGCTATTTGTGTTGATCAAACTTGTCACAATTTTATCATTAATGAAGATTCATCCTCTTAAAAATTTTGTTGATTTTAGAAAAAATTTTTTATTAATTTAAATCAGGGTTCTCAAATTTTTTTTTTCCTGGGTCACATACATTTGTTTGCTACATTAAGCAGGCCGCAACATGTTATATTAGCAGTCAATAACTGGTTAGTGTCACGTCTTAAAAATTTTGTTGATTTTAGAAAAAATTTTTTATTAATTTAAATCAGGGTTCTCAACCTTTTTTTTTCCTGGGTCACATACATTTGTTTGCTACATTAAGCAGGCCACAACATGTTATATTAGCAGTCAATAACTGGTTAGTGTCATGTGAAAAAAAATTTATGAGTTCATCAGGAAGGATCTAGCAAATTAGAAAATTTCTTAAACTTTTACATACTAACCAAACCTCAAGGGAACTTTTAATCCAAATCCTATACTAATCAGCCATATTTAATCCCTTGATTTTTAACGGATTTTTAATGATTCGAATTAATTTGAACTGATGATTCAAATTAATTTGAACTAATGATTAGATGGCACCACTCATTGATTTAAATAAATTAATTACTATTCTAATTACGAGTTGGCGCTAAAATTAGTTCAAATTAATTCGAATCATTAAAAATCTGTTAAAAATCAAGGGATTAAATATGGCTGATTAGTATAGGATTTAGAAAATTTCTAATTTTTCCAGATTTAAAAAAAAATTTTAATATCAGAATTTTCATTTTTTTTGCATTTTGGAGAATAATTCTGCACTTTCATTAAATTCATGACTGTACATTCTGGGTCACAAGTAAAAGCTTGCCAGGCTGCAGGTTGAGAATGGCTGATTTAAATAAACTACATTATATATGCCAAATAAAATAAATTAGAACATTAAGAGTATCAAAATAATAAAGTATATAGAAAATATTACAATTCAATTTATTACAACACCATTAAATTTAAAGCAAAAATTTCATAATTGTTATTTATGATCAGATTCAGACATTATTTAATTACAAAAATTCAAAATATTTGGCTGAAAATGTCTAAATAATATGTCATATCATTTAGAAATTTTCAGCCAAATATTTTTAACTTTGAAACCATATATTGTTCAGTAAATTCTCTATGTATACAATAATTTGTTCTGAAAATTTCAATGCAAATTTAAAATTGCCTTAGTGCAATAATACTTAAATTCAATATATATAAATACATGCACTGATAAAACAGAACAGCTATATAAAATTAATGCACACGCTGTATACATAATATGAAAATTTAAAACTGTAAATGATAATTTTGGAAAAAATAAATAAATTGTTTAATGAATTTTTCCTTTTATTCTATAAAAATCCAGTGAAAATGAAAAGACTTACATTCATGTATTTTTGAAACAGAAGAATTTGAAATCACTTATTAAAAATCTGTTAAAAATCAAGGGATTAAATATGGCTGATTAGTATAGGATTTAGAAAATTTCTAATTTTTCCAGATTTAAAAAAAAATTTTAATATCAGAATTTTCATTTTTTTTTGCATTTTGGAGAAGAATTCTGCACTTTCATTAAATTCATGACTGTACATTCTGGGTCACAAGTAAAAGCTTGCCAGGCTGCAGGTTGAGAATGGCTGATTTAAATAAACTACATTATATATGCCAAATAAAATAAATTAGAACATTAAGAGTATCAAAATAATAAAGTATATAGAAAATATTACAATTCAATTTATTACAACACCATTAAATTTAAAGCAAAAATTTCATAATTGTTATTTATGATCAGATTCAGACATTATTTAATTACAAAAATTCAAAATATTTGGCTGAAAATGTCTAAATAATATGTCATATCATTTAGAAATTTTCAGCCAAATATTTTTAACTTTGAAACCATATATTGTTCAGTAAATTCTCTATGTATACAATAATTCGTTCTGAAAATTTCAATGCAAATTTAAAATTGCCTTAGTGCAATAATACTTAAATTCAATATATATAAATACATGCACTGATAAAACAGAACAGCTATATAAAATTAATGCACACGCTGTATACATAATATGAAAATTTAAAACTGTAAATGATAATTTTGGAAAAAATAAATAAATTGTTTAATGAATTTTTCCTTTTATTCTATAAAAATCCAGTGAAAATGAAAAGACTTACATTCATGTATTTTTGAAACAGAAGAATTTGAAATCAATTAAGGGCCTACTGCAGTGGTTCTCAACCACTGTGCCACCAACCTTTTACAGTGTGCTGAGAAAAATTTAGAATGAATTGTATATATGTATAAGAATTTTATGTATATAATTGTATGAATTACATATATTAATAGTGAAATGTAATTGGCTGGATATCTCTTTTGCACTCGAACCATTGTACCAATTCCTATTAAGTAGGGTATCGTTAGAAAAATATAATCCTTGAATTTCTGTGAAATCCAAAATTTTTGGTCATTATTCATAATTTAAAATTTAAGGAATAAAAACTAGATTAAAATTATAGTTTCTCTAAAAAGACAAAATCCGCAGGTGGCGCTATAACTTAATAAGGACCACCATTTAATGATCTCATACGAGTATGTCTGTAATCTGAATGTAATAAATAAGAATAAATACAATATAATCTGTTAATAAAAATTTGTTGTTAAATCTAAATTATTTAAAATATTTAGGTGTGCTACCAAATTTTAAAATGTTAAAATGTGTTCCTCAATAGAAAAAAGGTTGAGAACCAGTGACCTATTGAATCTATATATTAAAAATAAAGTACAAATAGTCTTTTAATTATGACCACTGATTCTTACAACAATGATGTAATCACTAAATTCTGTGATTTATTGATGCATTTCACATAGATTAGAGTTCATGAACAATGATCTAATATATGGAAAGTATCTTTTTATGCCTGGTTCTTATATTTCTGTTTTAAGTTTATTACAATAAATTGAGTGTAATAAATAAAAGTACCCACTATTGGTAGTGGGAAATCCATAAATTTTGGCCATTGAACTGCTCTCACTTAGGACCTCAGAATCCAAACGGAATTTTGTCATAAGTCAAGGACTACCATCCTTTTGATTTGGTTTAATTCCTTTTAAAAAATTTAATCTATTTATCAAGTCTTAAAATTATTAACATTAAAAGAAATATGGTTATCAAGTCTTTTTTTGAATTACATCATTTTTGCTCTCTTCAAATTTCATATAAATTACAAATAAACTCTTATGCATAAATAAATGTTTACAGATTCTTCTCTGCCTTATGTAATTCATGAAAACTAAAGAGCTTTTGAAGAAGAATTAACTCAATTTATTAATAACTAATATAGACTATGTACAATTGTGTAGCATTTTCAATATTTTAGCACTATCTCAACACTATAAAATATTCAATATATTGTATCTTGGGATTGAGGGATTTAAAAAGGTCAAAAATGCTACGTGCAATATATTGTTTCTAAAATAATTATTTGAAATATATAATGAGTTTTGAGTTATTTTCCGTATTCCATTTATTAAATATAAATAAAAATATTATTCAATTATTTTTCTTGAAATTAATGGAAGTTTATTCTTCTTATAAAACTGACTTAAAAAATGAGTGTATTCTCGGTACCATTTAACGATAATCTCATATAATTATTATTTTACACAAATGATTTTATAGTATAAAAATTTTATCAAAAGTTTCGAAATCCATATACAAACATAGTAGGCTTACTAATGGAAAATGAGAAACTGCAATAACTATATGGAATAGTATAACATCACAAATATTAATTTTTTTATAAGTTATAAACTATTTGAATTTCAATTTAATTAATACATTCATTACAAAAGTGCAACACTTACTTGTCTTTCTCTGTACCGAAAATGGATGCTAAATATTCCGCCATTTTCTTCGACGATGTCACAAGTGATTACTCACGTGACGAACATCGATTACCGATTTTGGCACAATTGTGTCCCGACTTTTTAATTTTATAAAAATCGTTTCAATAATAATATAATAATTTTTAAAATATCAATTTTATATAATAACCGTAATTTAAATTATAATCACACGATTGGAAATCATTAAAATATGAAAAAAATTCTTAAAAATTTCTTATGCCAACTGCTTTCAAATGCATCACGCTAAAATCGTAGAAAACAAAAACTAATTTATATCAAGTCGCGTATAGTAAATGATTCTATTTTTTCTAGCAATAAATATCTTTGTATTCGTTGAATAATATCTCAAATGAATCATTGCAGTACTCGTCCTTCTCATGTCTTTTTAATAAATTAAAACGCTCGTGTTTTTTAATATATCAGCTCTGAAATATTAATTCAGTCGTATATAATTCAAAATACTGTACATTGATCGTCTACAATTATTTAAACATAAAGTCTCTTATTAATTATTTTAATTCTTAATTTATGAAATTTATTTATAAAATATTAAAATATGCTTAATTCTACAAAAGGTAAAAAATAAGATTCGATCCCAAACGAAAATCAAAATCTATTTTTTGCGTGATGAATCAGCACAAGGAATATGATACTGCTAGCAAGTTGATAAGATTAGGTTAGGGTTAGCTAAGCCGCCATATCACACAAGGGATATACTTTATCTGGCGGCGGTCACTTATAGGGCCCATCATAGGCTGGCTAATACCCATGATGGGATCAACCGGAAGGTTGAAGGTGGGGTTCGACAGGTCGGACCGTGATCCCTCCTGCAAAACTGGAGGTGTGGGATCCGGATTTGAACCCGGGTCTTCCAGAGTAGTAAGCCGCAGTTTTACTACGCGACCATCCGGCCGATACTAGCAAGTCGAGCTTTGATCATCCCAAATTTGTAAGATATAAAGAATCATCAGTTTGATAAAGAATGAAGATCAACGAGCAGGACTCAGATCCCGTTAAGTTAGAGTTGGAGCCGTGGATTCAATCCTGGATCTTTCAAGCAGATAGTCATTGTTCTTTATTCACAGAACTACGGGATCGTGTTCAATACAGTACTTTTTTCAGGTCACTAAATGATGTCACTTTCCAATCCCATGGAACACACAGATAGGACACTTAGCTAAAACACGGAAATTTCAGTACTACAGCGCTTCCTCAGTTAGGTAATTTTGAGTATTTTTTCTTGAATGTAGTTTTATAATTTTTCAAGACATTGACCTGTATTAATATTTCCAAAATCCTAATAATAAAGGATAGTTTGTTATTTTAAAATATAGAACTATATTGAATAATAATATTACGTAGAAATCTTAAGAAAATTTCCTTTAATTTAAAATTACGAAAATTGTTTCCCATAATCAGCTTTGGTTTCTAGTAGCCATCTGGTTTTCTTAAGATGTTTGATCGTACCTCGTGGATCGAAGTTAGCGTTACTTATTTATAAAAAATATTTAGTGTAGATTGGAATTTATGGGTCATATCCTCCATATAAACAAGAAGATTGGAATTTATATTATTATACAACGTATTTTCTGCTAAGAGTGAGAGAATCATCGCTTACGCTTAGTAAATGTACTGTATATTAGTTATTTTGAAATGTTTTCATTATCATTATCATTATTATTATTTAATATCATTAATATATTTTTTGATATATAACTTCACTTTGTACAAATATAAATTTTTGATAAAATTATCTTAATATATTATACGTTGTTTTCTGAAGCTTGAAAATAAATATAATTATATGAACACACAGGTTTCATCAATGTTTAACAATTCGGAAAGAAATTGTTATCAAATTTGTATTATAAATATTTCGAATGTATAAAGTCTAAAATACGATTAAAAATGAACGTTTTGTTTTTAAAAATACATTAACTTCTTAAAATCGGAAATAAATCGAGAAGGTAGTATTCACAATTACGATTATACAGGAAGTACAACCATTTTTGTGATGTCATATCCTGACTTCTTTTATTGGCTTTGTTGACGACGACGTTTAATTGTTAGTAGCACCATCTAATTTACGTTCTAAGCAATGCGATTAGGTTATTTATATGACTACGTCATTTTGAAAAGTTACCATTGAAAGTATAGGAAGTGTTCCATCTGTATTAGTAATCTGTGATGGAATACTAACAATGTACCAGCTGAACTACAGGATATCAGGCAGATTTTATTTTAGTATGGTTTATATAACATATTTAGACAAACACATACTATATATATCGAACAGGTCGACAAACTATACTACTGATCGGACTAACTCTAATCACGAGCCATCTATGCATGGCAAAGACAAGCAAATTATAGATTTTTCTCAGATATATATATATCAGGGGTGGCCAAGCTTCATGTCACTACGAGCCATATAGGAGAATCTCAACTATTTGAAAGTTGCAATAAATTTCTTTCTGGGTCAATGAGAGCCGCATTATTTTTTTGGGGGTAATTTTAATAGTGATTTCAAAAATTATATATTTTTACATACATTTATTTCGTATACATGCATACTACTTTCTACACTAAATAAACAAATTAGGTGTATTATTATTTTTTTTTAATTAAGTATGATTAGGCTACGTATATTAAGCCGCCATATCTCACGAAGGATATACTGTAACTAGCGGCGGTCACTTATACAGCCCATCACAGGCTGGCCAACACCCGTGATGGACCATGGATGGATGGAGTTCAACGGGCCGAGCCCAGACCCTTCTTGAAAACCTGAAGGTGTGGGACCCGGATCCTCCAGGATGGTAAGTCACAACTTTACCACGCAGCAAAATTAAGTAAGTATTGCTTCAATTAACTATTGACTTTCATGGTATGGAGCCGCGTGTGATTCGCGAGTCGCAATTTGGCCACCGTTGTTATATATATCATGGAAATTTAAGTTTTAGGATTCTTGCTGTAAACATTATGTTAGTTCTTGTTGGACATCAATAAATGCTTTATATTTTTACCAGTATATAAACTTATCTAATATAGTAATAGATGAGTGATATCTTATCAAACAATGCGAATATTTATGGCACTCGATTGCTGTATCTTTGTGAACAAATGTTGCTAAGAGTATGTTCTTAAAAATCAGAGGATAATGGGCGAAAAGAGGCTAAAGGTGTCCTTAAATAAATTCTGCTGATCGTCAGTGCTTGAAAAACTTTCTTAAACATCCAATAGGGCTTAAGCAAAACAAAATGGTTGACAATTGTTGGTACCATTTGCGTTTATCAGTTGATGATAAATTATAAGAATTAAGGATAACGAAAAATGATTCTGATAAAAAATTTTTAGCATTACTGGCAAACATTTTCCCAGAAATATGAGCTGAAGCCAATTAAAGATCATCCATTTTGCTTTCGGTTAGCTAAAAATTCTCACGTCAACAATTAAGCAAAGTGCTTTCAAGCCGCTGATTTTAAGAACTCACCCTACTTCTTAATCTCTTGATTATTATGGACTGAGACCTTGTCTTAAACCGCTCACATCAGTGGAGGGAAGTTGACAATGGCCATCAATAGCCCGGGTTCACACTGCCACATATTTTCTAAGGACAGGAATGGATTCAATTCCAATCCTCTAAGTGAAAAGCCATAGCATTTCTAGCTGGCCAATCCAGCCGACAATACAATACAAAACTGAAGTAAAATATTTATTGAATTTCGGGCGCCATATTGGATCCATCATTATTAATTTAAAAGAATTTTATAATTCGTAATTTGTATACCCAAAAATCTGTAGATATTAGTCCTTTTTTGAAGAAAATCTGTAATAAAAATCGGTCAACTGCATTTGACATGTTTCAAAATTAAAGCGAATCAAAGTCATACAAAAAATATAATAAAGTGCACTCCAGTTATGATATGTAACAAATCAGTCATGCCCAACGTTAATAAATACAAAAGAATGCAGTATTACACTATATTTTTCAATTGTTATAGCCTGATAAATATGCATTATCCTTCAAGTTTAAATTAAATTGGGTCATTTTTATTAAACACAAATATAGAATTTTAATCACTTTAGTAATTAATGTTTGAATCTGATCATTAATAACAATTATGAAATTTCTGCTTTAAATTTAATAGCATTGCAATAATTTAATTGTAATATTTCTGTATACTTTATTTTATTTTTTTGTCATTTCAGTATTCTTAATGCTCTAATTTATTGTATTTGGCATATACAACATAGTTTATTTAAATTAATAAAAAATTATTTCTAAAATCAACAAAAATTTTAAAAAAAGGCTGAATCTTTATTAATAATAGTAGAAAAATTGTGACAAGACAATTTTGATCAGCACAAATAACATATATCTACATCAACAGAGAATTATTCAAATTAGTAATTTGGACATTTCATCGCCTTTGTTACGATCGCTCTCAGGCATAAAAGCGTTACTAACCAGATATATTTATAAAAAAAAAAAAAAAAAGATATTATCAAGATATAATAGAATGAAATTTTAGTTATAGACTTACTAGCAAAATAATTGCAACAACAAATGAAACATGAATATTGTGACAAACAGAGAATCTAATTAAAGATGATGAAAACTGAAGTTTTAGGTAAGTTAGATCAGTTAAACTGACATACTGCTCATGGAATATACTTATATCTCTTTTAAACTCCATTACAGGCTGGTTGTGTTGGCTATCCTATATTAAGCCCATGGTAGAGTCAATCAGAAAATTGTAGAATAAATTCAACAGGATTAACTCAAACCTCTCCTCAAAAACTGAAGATACGGGATCCATAATTGAACATGAATCCTCTAGGATAGTAAATGAATGCTTTACCATGCAGTCATTCATCCAACTGAAATTTCAGAGATTCTCTTAAATAAATATAATACAAAGTGAAGTGTTAATATTATCTCATATTTCAAAAAATTAATATTATATATATTTCATTTATAATATAATATAATAAATATTCTCTGACAATGCTGGATGAAAAATTAAATGAATTTTTATTCACAGAGATAATTTAATGCCAGATGATTACTTTTCACCTATTAAAAAAAAATTATTTGTAATATTGAAATAAATATTCAAGATCTAATGTTACTGAATTTTTATTAGTTTTAAAATAATACACACACAGATTACAGGGAATAAAATGTACATTCATATGTAATCAAATTAATACCAGCTAAACCAATTTATTGAACTCAAATCTTTTATTTTCTCTGTTTAATATTTCTATTATTATAAAAGATTTGGGAACATATCTGTATTGTAATTATTTTAAAATTATTGAAATTTTGAAAAATTAAAAATATTGCTCTTGTTCTAATATCAGAACATAATTAAAGTTTCAAATAATAGACTGAGCTCAAATATATATTGGTTATCAAGCTCTTGAATATTCTAATAGTTTATAAAAGTTTCATGGTCAATAATTCAGTTTTGAAATGCATTACAGATAATGAAAAAATATATGATTTATCTGGAGTTACAGTTCATATATTTTTAAGTGTTATTGTTTAATTTAAAATTTGTATTATTATTATTTTTTTACATTTATTACATGATTCTAAGAAAATTATATTCTCTTTATTTGAAACACAGGCCAAAAACATTTCTTGCAATTTTTGAAGAATTACTCGTTTGCCATCAATATACAATTTTTGCTTTTAAATTTTCAATGTTTGCTAAAAATGATACTGATTTAAATGGTTACAGATTTTAAATATAGTAAAGAAATAAAAATACTGTTTATAGCTATAATAATATTAATAAAACAAATTTTTATTGTCAATCAACAATGATTATTATAGCTTTGAAGAGAATTATATTAAGAATACTGTTATTCACTGAGATTACCAAAATTTTAATTTATTGCTTAAATACACTTGAAAATGATATAAATGCCAATAATTATCTTTTATTAAAATTTCTGTTATTGAAAATATTAAATATTTTTGTCAATCCAAGTAAATTTTCTTTATTTTTACCAAACTACTAATTTTATTTACTTATTTAGAAATATTTTTTACTTATTTTTTTTACTTAAGATAATTTTTTTACTTATTTAAAAATAGTCACTGATAGCTGCTATGTAGTTAATATGCTAAAGATCGATTTATATTCTATGAGTTTAATATAAAATATCTCTTATAGAAAATAATGTAGAATTGACAGATAATTATTAACGGAATAAATAAAATTTTTCTTGAGAGATTTTACAAAACTAATACATCAATTCACAATTTTTTATATGCATTATAATTATGTATACAAGTCCTTCTAATTAACTTACAATGAAACCAACAATTCAATTTTCTAGCAAATATTGGAATGTATTTATTCATTAATTATCTAGCTAAATAAATCGTATAAATTAAAAATCATATCTAATAGTCTATGTTGTAAGCAGTTATGGTAAACTCATAGTAGGGAAGAAAATATTTCTGGAAATACTAATAAATTTCTGTTTAGAATTTTGCATGTCTTTTAGTTTGAGTTCTATAATTGAGTCCTTAAAAATTTGTTCAGTTTCTCATTATTTTGATAAAGTTTTTATCAGTCTTATTAGCAGCAACTACGGTACCCTTATTGGAAGGATTCTAGTTGAGCCATAGCACGCGGATCTATACATTAGAGAATTGAAGATTCGCCGCCCACCGACTGATGTATAAAATACGAATCGACAATCCCGTTGTATTAAAGATTCACTCTAAAACTATCTGGACTATCAAGATGTTTTTATTAGAATTTATCAAAAAGTAAGAATATAATTTCGAATCGACGGTTGCTTATCATATACATGCGTGCTGATGCTCAACTAGAATCTTGCATTTTTATTGCTCTGAGAAAACTAAACTTCTCCTTTGATACAACTTTACCAACATTTATAAGCTTAAATCCATTTATGTAATAGTATATTTTAAAAATCAATCAAATCAATATATTATCTAGATATTTTCTCATTGTGTGTTAATTTTTAATAACAATTTTACATTTTTAAATATCTTGTTAATTTATGTTTTTAGATTATAATATAAACAAATATGTTTACAGAAGTGTTGAAGAGAATAAAAAAGTTTTATAGAAAATTTTTTAATTCTTGATAATTTATTTAGGATTTCGATTAAGGTAATATATCTATTATAAAAGTACAAATAACTTACTTATCTTTCTCTGTACCGAAAATGGATGCTAAATATTCCGCCATTTTTTCAAATGACGTCAGTATAAGTTCTTAATCACGTGACAAACATCGATTCTCTTTTTAATAATTTCAATAATATAAAAGGATTTTATATTTGATATTTAAAAAAAGGAAAAAAGAATTTTTTCCTCTTTTATGAAGAATAGGTGGAGGAAACGATAGTGTTTCCTGGAAAACAATTTAAATAGAATGATACGGACAAATGTCAGTTTTTTTCAGCACAATGAGTACAAAGAACGAAGATTGGATAACAATGTACGAATTCGTTTATTGTTTGAGGAAAATGTATTGATTTGTAGAAGGAAAAAGAATGAATTTCATCCCTCATGTGACATTATCAGTTCCATTTTGAAGATGTTTTCTGTTTCTTTTTATTTTCTCAATAGATGACACTACTTTTCAATGTTTGTCATCGATGATCTTTGGCCGTGTTCGAAGTACCGGTAAAGAGTACTCCGTGGACCGATTTGATCAGTTCACCGGAAGTTCCGACATATTCAGAACTGAAGTATTTAGACCTCTTCCCCATGTGATCTGCGGAGATCGCTTCGACGAAGACCACATTCATGTGGTATAGCTATGTGATCTACTGGTCTAAAAATGGAGACAGTAGCAATTCGCGACTACACGGCTTGTTTCAGATTATGAAAATATTTAAATAAATTAGTATACTGCATTTATTATTTTTTATATTCGTTATAATATAAAAATTTTATTTGATATAACATTTTCATTAAATTTTGTGTTGATATTAATTTGCATAAAATCTAAAAAAGTTAAAGAATAGAAAATTGAAAGAATAGATACATAATCGATATAATTATATATCATTTACTACATATATATTATATTTAAATAGTTTTATCGTAATTTATAATGTGAACTGAGTGAGATAAATAAAGTTGTTAGTTCATTCTGATATTTTTCAATAGCATCATTATAGTTTTAATTATCATCATTCTTTGATTATTTATATATTTTCTGAAAAATCCTACTTATTTCTCATAACGAATTAAATTATATTCAAATTTGAAACTAAGGAACGTAAACTTGATTAGAGTACTTCAATGGTGTTCGAAGTCGGCCGGATTGGCCGCGTGGAAACGCTTCGGCTTTCCACTTTGGAGGACGGGCCGGATTGGCCGTGTGGAAACACTTCGGCTTTCCACTCTGGAGGACCTCCGGATTGGCCGCGTGGAAACGTTCACTCTGGAGGACCCGGGTTCGAGTCTCGGGTCCCACCCCTTGAAAAACCGCGTTAAACGGGTTTTTACTAACCCAAAAGAGGGATCGGCCGGATTGGCCGCATGGAAACCATATCCCAAGGTTGAGTCGGCCGGATTGGCCGCGTGGAAACGCTTCGGCTTTCCACTCTGAGGACCCGGGTTCGAGTCTCGGGTCCCACCCCTTGAAAATATTTATCGTGGGTCGTCGGCCGGATTGGCCGCGTGGAAACGCTTCGGCTTTCCACTCTGGAGTGGTCGGCCGGATTCCGCGTGGAAACGCTTCGGCTTTCCACTTTGGAGGATTACCGGATTGACCACGTGGAAACGCTTCAGCTTTCCACTCTGGAGGATGGCCGGATTGGCCGTGTGGAAACACTTCGGCTTTCCACTCTGGAGGACCTCCGGATTGGCCGCGTGGAAACGCCATATCCCAAGGTTGAGTCGGCCGGATTGGCCGCGTGGAAACGCTTCGGCTTTCCACTCTGAGGACCCGGGTTCGAGTCTCGGGTCCCACCCCTTGAAAATATTTATCCTGAGGGTCCGGGCCCGGCCCGTCGATCCCCGTCCTCCACAATCCGGCTGATCCGGGCCCGGCCCGTCGATCCCCGTCCTCCACAATCCGGCTGACTTCCGGGCCCGGCCCGTCGATCCCCGTCCTCCACAATCCGGCTGATCCCTGTTCGAGTCTCGGGTCCCACCCCTTGAAAATATTTATCATGGGGTGCATTCGAGTCCCGGGTCCCACCTCTTGAAAATATTTATCATGAGGTCCATGTTCGAATCTCGGGTCCCACCCCTTGAAAATATTTATCATGGGATCTGGGTCCGGCCCGTCGATCCCCGTCCTCCACAATCCGGCTGATCCCTCCGCAGAGGTGGGCAGCCTGTGGAAAGGCTTGTTTCGCCCCGTCACTTAGTATTCTCACTGAATGGAAAGTAGCGTCATCTGTTAACAAAAAAAAAAAATGGTGTTCGAATGTCAATCTCTCCTATGACTACTTTGACTGAGAATATTTAAGATTAGTACTCTTTATAGAAACAGTCTTGACAATAGTAGTCTTGATACTTCGAACACAGCCTTTATTTATTAAATGGCGGGGAGAAAATAGATTCTGCCATAGACTGCTTATCCCTGTGAAAATGTCAGTCAGACTGTAGGAAATGAGGATAGATAATTGGGTCCGACCTCGGCACCGTTCCCTCAGCAGCAATGGCTACGCAACCACCAAGGGTCCGACCTCTGAACAAATTTTTTAAGAAATAGAACCCGGATGAAAGCTGAAATATCCACACGTCCATTCAAACTGACTATCACTGCTCTCTGCATAACAGTTTATGATAGATATTGATTATAAATCATTATACATGGAATCGTGTAAATATATTCAGAGTAATCCTTCAACCATAATGGATTTACTGAATAAGCCATCATCTAATAAATAAATGAATAAAAATAAGCTAACTTATTTATTCATCATATTTATTATCATTACAAAATTGATTGTAATATGTGTAACGAGTTATATACTTATCTGGTGGCGGCCACTTATAGAGCCCATCACAGGCTGGCCAACACCTATGATGGGATCAATCGGATGGTTGAAGGATTGGGGTTCAACAGGCCGGGCCCGGATCCCTCCTGAAAAATTGAAGGTGTGGGACCCGGATCCTTCAGGGTGGTAAAGCCACAGCTTTACCACGCGGCCATCCGGCCGCCGGCACTCGGTGAGCATTGGAATGTATCACCGGCACCGCTTAATATTCACCGCGTGGAAAGCAGAGTTAAACCACAGGGAAACCAAATGTTCTCAATATTCATTCATTATTCATTTCAGTAACATAATTTTTTTATCTATATGGTTTAACGCCACTTTCCATCTGGTGAGGACAAGTAAGCCGTATGGCCGAGTGGTAACCTCATCAATGGTAGTAATGCGTTGGCGTGCCATTGCCAACGCGTTACTACCATCGATCAGGTTATCACTTTACCAGATGCATTTTTTAGCTTTTTTGCCGTTTCAATATTGTACACTATGCGCGGAGCATTTTCATGGCCACTATAGAAATATAATTGTTTAATTTTTACCACTCTGTATTTTTACATAACTTTATTTTTTTCTTTATTTTCCCCGAGAATACAGCTCAAAATTTATTCACTTTGTTATGATAACACTGTCAACAAATTAGCCGGATCGCTGTGGTGCAAACACGCCATGCTTCCACTTTGGAGATCTAGATTCAATTTCCTGGTCTTACATCTCTAGTTTTTCATGAAGGGTATCGGTCTTTTTTTAAATATTTTTTACGCCCCTTTCCAATCAGGAGATTATTAAGGGGCGGGGCCAATTCCAACCACAGCCTGCATCCACACCAGTGAAGAGTGGGCTGGATGGGTGAAGGACGGGGATCACCGAGCCGGGCCCAGCACCCCGAAAAAATATTTTCAAGAGATGCCGCACCCGGGACGCAAAGCCGGGTCCTCCTGTGTGGCACGCCAACGCGTTACCACTCGCCATCAGCCCACAAAATCAATATTAAAAGGTTAATTAATGAATATGAATTGAAGAACTAATTGTTATAGTATGATGTAACAACACGTCACAAATTTTGATTCCATTATCGCAGAATCATATATAATAAAAGAATAAGCGTGAAATCCATGTTTCTGCGCATGTGCGAACCGGACCGGAAGTATCGCCATTACTATTTTCTCGCCTCGAATCTTTAATCGCGTCTTTTAGAAAATTAAATCCTAATCTCATTATAAATTTTGTTTTAAATTATCATAGTTTGCTTCCTATTTATGTTTGTACACTTCTTTTTATTATTTGACTTCAATTTCTGGCTTTTCCGATCGAAAAATGTTGACTGTTCCCGGGCCCGAAGGTTCAGTTTGCATTCGGCGCGCTGAGGCTACATAAACATTGCAATCATGGTTGCATTTAAAAAATAAACTTTTTTTGTTAGGATTCAAGATTAACTGCCGCGAGTTTTTGCGTCTATCAGTAGCGCGACGTACCAACGGACGTGCCGAGGTCAAATCATCGTGCTGCGTAGCCGTCCAATCCGTCGCCACATAACTGTATGTAATCGCAGCGCCGCGAAAACTCGTGGCAAGTAATTTCGAATCTTGCCATTATTTTATGTATTTGGGCAGATAGTGGCCAATGGCTAACTAGTATAGTGTTTATTACAGTTTCAACTTTCTTTATTAAGAAAAAGAAAAAAGAATTGTTTTATTATGGTGAATTGTAAAGACAAAAATTTTTTAAATCTATTTATCATTTTAATTTGCACATTATACATCCGATTAAAAAATCCGTAAAAATAAAAATTATATTTGGATGGAAAGTGTTACAATAAAAACAAGAAAGCATTACATTTCCGTTTTACTATATTATTAATTCGAAAATAATTTACTGTTTTTTTCGTGTTTTGTATAAAATAATGTGGGGTCCTAACAAAAAGTTAATCCGCTGCTGGTCTATATGAACAAAATAGTAATTCTGATAGAGTGCATTTTTTTAAGGTGTATAATGGACTATGGTCACCAAAGTGTGATGCTCACATCCCTAGGGACATGCAAGAAATTTTCAGAGGGTGAACAATTTTTGGTTGTTATAATACGACTACAGTTTATGGGTGTATGCTATTTTTCTTTATTGATAAAAGGATTCGCAGGTATTCGCGTTTAGAAAAGTTTGGAGATATGATGTAAGATCATTATTATCTCGTACCATTCGACGGTTGTTACGTCAGTTACTGGGGTCCTATTCGTGGGTCTCTACACGGAAGCGAGACTGTTGGCATGTCTATGTCCGTCACTAGGGCTTTCGATGAGACCAAGTTCCTTGGATGAGACCATGAGATTCACAACCTTGCCCACTGTCCACTACAGACACTGGACCGCCCCCTCGCATCATAATCTCGTACTAGTGGGTCGTGATCGTGGGAAAAGTACTCTTACAAAACACCAGCGGACGATTGAAGAAGAATGAAAGTTTGGGAACTGCTATAATAGATCATTGGATTATCGCAGTGATAAGACTGCTTTCTGCTCCCCATTACAATTCGAGTTCACTTAGTACCTGATGTAACTTCATATATTACTGAAGCCCCATTATTTCTTCGAAAATCTTAATTGATTTAAATCTTAAATCTAATATAATATCTTTTTATCTTACAGAGTTAGTTTCTTGCTAGATTCAATTTATAATCAATTATTGCATTATATGAAATTTTTGTTTATTTTCTCTATTCTAATTATATAACAGTAGTCATAAATGAAAACACACGGTAATATAAAGTAGGAAGTCGCTTCTTCCAGGCGATTGCTTATTTCACGTATATTTTGCAATATTTTTACGAAAGAGTAGTTTGTTACTTCCTTTGTTAGAATTACAGCACATTGGGATTTTATTAATGCTATTGTTTCCGTTTCTCATATCAAAGCATTTTCTCTCTCTCTCTCTTTCTATTTTTCTTTTGCTTAGTTTGTTTTATATTTTAATATTAGACTACTCTAAATGAAAGTAAACTATAAACTTTTTCCTTCCGTCAAAATCAAATTTATATCAATTAACATTAATTGGAAAAACCTGATTTTTTATTTTTCATATATAAATTCTATAAATCGAAACAGTTTAACAAAAATTATAACAAATGTTTTTTATATTTTTTTATTACAACTATTCTTCAATGCATTATTATTAATTATGTAAAATTTTATTTCGATTTTATTGTTAATTATACTTTATAATAATCTTATCATTTTATATATAAGATAAAGATGTCTATGAGAATTCTGATTTAAGCGATTATATGTGATTTACTTTATATTATATACTGTATCTTTGATTATTATCACTTTGTGAATAATATATTTAAAAAAAATTGTTAAAAGACCAATTTTAATGAAAACTTGTTCCGATTTATTGATGGAAATCATTATATCCTGTGACAAAAAGAAAGTTTGTTTTTTATTCAAGTTACTAAATGTTTATACAGCTCTGTTAAAGAATTTCACTTAATATTGTAATGTTAAAATCTAAAATGATCTTATACAATTATTGAATTTCAAAATATAAATTAAACCACGCAGTATACTTTTTATAATTGCATAATTGTAATTGTAACAATTAATTATACACTTTTATTACTAATACTTTACTATTTTATAATAAATTTATCTGCTTCTATACCAACGATGATATAAACTAAGTGGAGCTTTATGTTTCAGCCAGTACAACGCTGAGCCAATATTAACAATAATAACAAAAATTTGTGTATTTAATAAGATAAATTTAAAAGCAAATAAATGTTATAAGCAATGGAAAAAACCGTATTAAAAAATATAAATATTATTTTGATAAATTAAAGAGATAATGTTAACTAACTGGTCGCAGGCTATATTTAATTACTTAGATTTTTTTTTTTTTTTATGTTTAGGTATTAACATAGTTATAAGTCTTTTACTAACTTAAAATAAGTTTCCTCTTAACATACTTTCTAGATATTCTACTAACATGGTTCTAGGTTTCTAATAACATAGTACTTAATTTCTACTAACAATAGTTCTAAGTTTCTACCTAACTTAAAATAAGTTATTAATACTCCTCTATACAGAGTTACTTTCACACATGTCATCACATAGGTTAAGTTGGAAGGGTTCTTTGCTTTTACTACATTTTGCATTTAATTTTGGCTCAGAACGGCTCCCTTAGTACTCTATTTGAGTGGAAAGGAGCAATCAAAATTTAGCCACCAAGCTTACCATACAAAAGAAAACTGGTCGCAGGCTGATCGTTATGTGAAGTTAATTAAATTAAAAAAAAATCTAAGTAATTAAATATAGGAACTGGATATACTATTCAGAGTTGGAAAATATGATCAAAATTTTTAAAAATTTGGACGTATTTTCCAGTTCCTGAATAACATTTAAATGATTAAATAATTGTCATCACGTTTTCAAAAAATTTATTCCAATTTTCGCCTATCGCGAACAATTTATTAATAGCTTATCGATTAAAATTCATCGCGATTTGAATACAATGAACCACATTTCATATAAAATAAAATAAAACGTTAAAATTATAAAAATATTATAATA